>CM040624.1:29645702-29953557 GCA_022817965.1 Solanum lycopersicoides
TTATGCTTGCTTGGACTGTCGTAGTAAGTGGTGAGATTTTGCTTTCCTAATGAAGAAGAGTTAGTCTGGGAGGGGTACAATTCGAGTCGTCCTAACCCCTTGATTTCAACTTAAGGCTAATAAAAATGATTCCAAGGGGTTATTGTGTCATCGTTGTGAGTGTTAATGATTTAGATCATGACATTCCTTCCATAGACTCAGTCCTGTAGTGAATGAGTTCTTAGATGTGTTTCGTGATGATTTCCTGGAGTCCCTCCCTTCGAGAGATTGACTTTGGTATCGATTTAGAACCCGATACTAAACCAATTTCAATCCTCCTTACAGAATGGCTCCAGCTGAGCTCAAAGATTGAAGCTGCAGTTAAAAGATCTCACTGACAAGGGTTTCATTCAGCCGCATATCCCCTTGGGGCGCTCCAGTGTTGTTTGTAAAGAAGAAGATGGAACCCTTAGAATGTGTATCGATTATCGGCAGCTCAACAAAGTCACTATAAAGAATAAGTATCCACTCCCAGAATAGATGATCTGTTTGATCAACTCCAAGGGTGTAGTTTCTTCTGTAAGATTGATCTTCGTTCAGGGTATCATCAGCTTAGGGTTAGGGATGGAGATATCCCAAAGACAGCCTTTCGTACCCGCTATGGTCATATGAGTTTTTGTCATGTCATTTGGTCTCACGAATGCACCTGCTGCATTTATGGATTCATGAATAGGGTCTTCCGTGAATACCTTGACTCTTTCGTCATAGTTTCATTGATGACATTCTCATCTACTCTAAGACTAAGGAAGAGCATGAACAACATTTGAGACTAACCTTGCAGGTACTTAGACAGCATCAGTTGTATGCCAAATTCAGCAAATGTGAATTCTGGCTGAGATCAGTGACCTTCCTGGGTCATGTTGTGTCCCAGGGCGTGGAGGTGGATCCCAGGAAGACTGAGGCTGTGAAGAACTGGCCAAAGCCTCTTACTCCTACTGACATCCGTAGCTTTTTGGGATTGCCTGGTTACTACCGCAGGTTTGTGGAGGACTTTTCTTCCATTGCTGCCCCATCGACAGCTTTGACTAAGAAGAAAGCCAAGTTCGAATGGACGGAGACTTGTGAGAAGAGTTTCCAGGAGCTCAAGGACAGACTCACTTCAGCCCCGGTGCTTACTTTGCCTAAGTGTGGTGAGAATTACACTGTTTATTGTGATGCATCTAGGGTTGGTTTGGGTTGTGTTCTTATGCAGGTTGGTAAGGTGATAGCCTATGCATCTAGACAACTCAAGTTTCATGAGAAGAATTATCCCACTCATGACCTGGAGTTGGCAGCTGTGGTATTTGCACTGAAGCTGTGGAGGCATTATCTGTATGGAGTGCATGTAGATGTGTTCACAGACCATAAAAGTCTCCAGTACGTGTTCACACAAGGTAGTTGAATCTACGTAGCGGAGATGGTTGTTGCTGTTGAAGGATTATGACATGAATGTGCACTATCATCCAGGTAAGGCTAATGTTGTAGCTGATGCTTTGAGCAGGATGAGCATGGGAAGTACAGCTCACATTGAGGATGAGAAGAAGGAGCTGGTCAAAGATGTACACAGACTGGCCAGACTGGTGTGCGTTTGGTTGACTCCACTAGTGGGGATGTTTCATTTCATCCTAGTTCTGAATCATCCTTGGTAGTTGAAGTCAAGCAGGGTCAGCATCTAGATCCCGTGTTGATGGAGCTGAAGGACTCAGTGCTGATGAAGATGAATGAGTCTTTTGCTTTGGGAGGTGAGGGCATACTTAGGTATCAGGAAGGCTGTGTGTACCAGATGTGGATGATTTGCGGACCAGGATTGTTGCAGAGGCCCATGGTTCCAGATATTCCATACATCCAGGTTCCACCAAGATGTATCATGATCTCAAGCAGAATTATTGGTGGGATGGCATGAAGAAGGACATTGCAGAATATGTGGCCAAGTGTCCTAATTGTCAGCAGGTTAAGGCAGAGCATCTTAAGCCTGGTGGTCTGACTCAGATTATTGAGGTTCCGACATGGAAATGGGAGGCCATTAATATGGACTTCGTGGTTGGGCTTCCGAGGACTAGGAGGCAGCATGACTCTATATGGGTTATTGTGGACAGATTGACTAAGTCTGCCCACTTTATCCCTGTGAAGTCTACTTACAGAGCCGAGGATTATGCGAGACTCTACATTGATGAGATTGTGAGATGGCATGGGATTCCCTTGTCTATTATTTCAGACAGAGGAGCTCAGTTTACTTCTCATTTCTGGAGATCTTTCCAGAAGAGCTTGGCCACGCAGGTGAAGCTTAGCACTGCCTTTCACCCTCAGACAGATGGGCAGGCGGAGCGCACCATACAGACATTGGAGGATATGTTGAGAGCGTGTGTGATTGACTTCAGAGGTAACTGGGATGACCATCTGCCTTTGATAGAGTTCTCGTATAATAATAGCTATCACTCCAGCATTGGGATGGCACCGTTTGAGGCACTGTATGGTAGGAGGTGTAGATCTCCAGTTGGGTGGTTAGGTTGGAGAGTCATCCATTTTGGGGTTGGAGATCATTCATGAGGCCTTAGAGAAGTCAGAATGATTAGGGACAGGTTGACTACTGCGTACAGTCGGCAGAAGTCATATGCTGATAACAGAAAGCGGCCCTTAGAGTTTGATGTTGGTGACCAGGTTTACTTGAAAATATCGCCTATGAAAGGGGTGATGAGATTTGGTAGAAAAGGGAAGCTGAGTCCGAGGTACGTTGGGCCATATGAGATCCTACAGCGTGTGGGTGAGGTGGCCTATGAGTTGCATTGCCTGTAGAAGTAGCTTCTGTTCATCAGTCTTTCATGTATCTATGTTGAAGAAGTGCCTAGTGATCCAGCATCAATCTTACCTGTGGAAGGTTTGGGGGTTGGTGAAGACTTGTCTTATGAGGAGGTACCTGTTGAGATCTTAGACAGACAGGTCAAGCGGCTGAGGAACAAGGAGATTGCCACAGTGAAGGTATTGTGGAGAAATCATCTTGTTGAGGGTGCTACGTGGGAAGCTGAGGCCGACATGAGAGCCCGCTACCCTCACCTGTTCAGCTCTTGAGGTTAGATTTATACTCTTAAACCTATGTTTCCTTACCTCCCCGTATTTTGTTGCTATTGATTGACTGTGTATAGTGCTTTTATTATGATCTGACTGGCATTACAACGTGAAGTAGTAGTGTCATTCGGGGACGAATGTTCCTAAGGGGGGATAATGTAACAACCCTAAAAATGAATAGGATCAAGACTTAGGTTTTTCAAGAATGCTTGCGATTAGACCAAGGTCCACACGTATTGATACGCGTAGAACCAGACCTCAGAACCCTTACTACGACCAAGCCAACTAACTTGGGGAGTTAATTGAGCTTGGAAAGGTTGGAACCAACCATGTGAGGCTCACGAAAACGAAGATTTAATCGAAGGAGTCCTTACCGGACTTAAAAGAAGAAATTTCAGTTTTGAGGGTCCAAGGGTAAAATGGTCTTTTCCAGGCCAAGGGTAATATTGTAATTACCCTGAGGAATTAATTATTTAATTAATTAATTTAATTAAATAAAGCAATTCGGGTTGGGGCGACCCAAGTGACCCATTTTCGCAAATGGGGAGTCACTCGGGTTCGAGCCCCACTAGAAGCAATGATTTAACTTGCTTTTATTTAATTGGATAAATTAATTTAATTAAATAATAAATATTAGCTGATTTAGGAAAAAGAAAAGTCAGATTTTTTATTTAAAGTTTGAAAGAGTCCTAGTTGACTAAGTCCTTACCTAAGCCTAAACTACCTTGCACGTTTAACTCTCTCCTTCTCTCACATAAACATTTCTCTTCTCTTTCACGTTTATTCTCTGCAAAACTAAGGTGAAGAACTGAAAACACATCAAGAGTTCTTCACACTTGAAGAACTCACACGAAATTTTAAGAAAAACAAAGTAACCAAAACGTTAAGGCAAAGAGAAGTGTTGTCGGTGGTGTGGACGTTGAGGAAGCTTGGACTGATTTGTGGAGAGGATTTTGGACAGCAATTTCGTGGTTGAACAAGGAAATTAAGGTATGGGTCTTCTTACTCTTGGTCCCTTTCCCAAGAGACCCTTAGGACTCAGACGATTTTAATCCGAAACTAAGTTGTTCCCCGTTGCATGTCCCTGTCATTAGCTCCCATCAAATCATAGGTTGGTATGTTTGCTGGTAGAGATTAGGTATTGCAATGTGTTTTCGTGATGAATATGTTCATGAACATGTATTTGGAATCAATGAATGACAAGCTTGTTTGCCGAAAATATGTGTATGTGTGTCCAATGTTGGTTGTGACCTATAACTCTCGGTTAAGGTCCTAAAATGTAATGTTATGGTTGTTATTCTATGTACACAAACTTATGTAAATGATGATGTTCATTTAAGTGTAATGTGGCTGAATTTAATGATAAACTCTTGGCCAAATATATCCATGAAAATGCACCTAAAGGACTCACTAAAAACTTCTCCAAATGCATGAACATTTAACGTTAAAGAGTGGGAAAATAGGCTGCAAAAAGGTAATCAAAATTTCCAGCTTGTTGATGTTGGTTTCGGGCAGATTCTGGAAATTTTGGAAGAGTTTTAAAAGGAATTAAAGTAGGTGAGGTCAAGGGGAATCGAACCCAAGACCTCACATGACCAAGAGGCTGAAATTTTTAAAAAAAAATGTAATGGAGCTAAGGGGATTCGAACCCCTTAGCTGCTGCCCACGCATGAAATAATAAGGGAAATGGGGCTGGGGGAATCGAACACACGACTCTTGGGAAGAAAGAAGAGGAAGAATAAAGAAAATAAAAAGATATGAGGCGTGGGAATCGAACCCACGACCTCAAGGCTGGAAATAGAGGGGGCGAAAATGAGTATTAAAAGAAGTGAGGCTGTGGGGTTCGATCCCACGACCTCACTGTCAATGCCCTCAACATAGCGAAAAAAATTAAAAAAATATATATATGGGGCTGTGGGGGTTCGAACCCACCACCTCACAGCCCCTAGCGAAATTTAATTAAAGGTAAGGAGGTTGTGGGGGTTCGAACCCACAACCTCCCTACTTAGGCGAATTAAAGAACAAAATAAAAGAGGCTGTGGGGGTTTGATCCCACAACCTCTTGGATTAGGCGAAATTGGACAATAAAATGTTAATGAAAAATAAGAAGGGGTTGTGGGGGTTCGAACCCACAACCCATCGGCCAATTTAAGAGAAAAGTTAAGTAGAAAATTAATAATTCGATGTCAATGTTGGGATTTAATCTAGAGTTCTAATGTCATGAATATTAAAAATAAAATCAACAAAAAAAATGTAAATGATATCCAAGTGATTCAAACTTGGGTTCCCTTGCCCAAACTTCCGTTTGATACATAAGTCATACGTGAACAAATTATCCAAGATTAATGCCACCTACTTAGATCGAAATCAAGGTCTTGGCATATATACAAGATACATAAGTCTTGTACTACATAATCTTAGGAATGTATGAGTCACATAATGAATTACGAATGAAGCCTCATGGCTTGTATGTATAGACACATAAGTCTAACATACGTTCAAAGTAAGTGAATCTAAGAAGTATGTAAAGAAATGATGAACCCTAGAAGGGTTAAGTATGAGTGTAAGATACACTAAATGGCCAAGTGCATTGGCATATGATGAAAGGAACGTTCACGTAATAAGAGGTGAGTAACTATGAAAAGCAAAGGTGCTAATGATAATGAATGTGGTGACAAGTAACTATGAAAAGCAAAGGTTCTAATGATAATGAATGTGGTGACAACATGATATAAGGCTAATGTAAATGATGAGAGTAATCTCAAATGAGCCTAAATAAATGTTACCAATACGTACTCACCTATGAGAGTGTAAGATAATGAAGAGACCAGTCTCTATGAACACTCTAATGAAGGTATTGAGCTTAACACACTTAATACTAATGATGAGATGAGAAATCATCTAATGAGCTATGATGTCCTCATACTAGAAGCCAGCTTCCATGACGTATGAGATGAATGAAATGGAACTTTATACTGAGCACCGATAGGCTAGCTATGAGCGGTGATGCCTTATTTCGGGAAGGACGGAGGTTCACGTAACTCTCATGAGATGAGACTGTCCGGCTTGCCGGGTATGGGTCTCCTTATATCTCCTAGTCTTCGAACCTATACTGCCAATATAGGGATCTGGCGGGGTTAAATTCCCATGTACGCTAGTATGTTATTGGATCACTTTGGCCGGTGATTCCACCTCTTTTCGGTGTGGGGGAGACACTGGATTTCATGATGCTCACATGATCTATGTCGGTTAAAGTTAAAGTTCCCAATGAATGAATGAGGCCAGCCTCAAATGATGCACATAATGAAATGAATGATACCAAAGGTGTTAGGATAGGATAATCAAAAGGTGAGTTAGATTCAAGTAATGACATTAGGTCATTCTTGGTCATTGCACAACGAACCTAATGAAAGTCTTAAACTAAATCCTAGGTATAGTTGGTGGTTATACTGGACTATGAATGAAATGAAATGAAGTACGTATGAATGAATGAAGTAGACTCTGTGTTTGCTAATGGAGATTCCCTAGTTGAGGCCCCATCTGTTGATCCCTCATTTCTGGGATGTCTTAATGTCAAGTCCATGAATGATATGAAAGAAGTTATGTGCTACATGCAAAATGTATTGTATGCTATATGATATGTGCTATGTGTAAATGTTATGTGCTGTGTGCAAATGTGAAAAGTGTAATGATGTATGTTATTCTCATGGCATAACTTTCCTAATCCAAATTTGGAAAGATCATTCACTTTCCTAATACAAATTTGGAAACTTTCCTAATCTCAATTTGGCAAGTCCACTGACTTGACTTCCAAAAATCATGTTGTTAAGAAAGAGCTATTCTTTCTCATGCATGTCCTTGGCGTGTGCTTGCATATACCCATACTTAGTACAAGTGTGTACTAACCCTATACAAACTCTACTATTTTAGGTGCAGGCACAGGTGGACGATAGAGCTACAGGATCATCGTTGCAGTTATCAGGACGTCCAGCATTCATCCGGAGTTGGTAGGTCCTCATGCTTTCGAGGATGCTACTGTTTTATATTCTAGCTTAGTTTTAGAGTTGAGCTAGTGGAGCATGTTCCACTAGTGTTTCATTCCTATTTTTATTCAGACTATGTATTGGTGCCATTTTGGCAATTATATGCTTTATAAGTATTGAACTATTCTTTTCATTTGATTATCTCTTAATGTTAGATGGTTGATGGTGAACAAATTACGAATGTAGTAGAAATGTTTAGTAAGTAATATTTAGAAGTAAAAAGTTTCAAATTTTCCGCTAAAATTAACCTATGTAAAGTAAGTTTGACGTAAGTAGGCTTGTCTGCGACCTCTGAGAAGTCAACGACGCCGGTCTCGTCTGGGGTCTAGATTCCAGTCGTGACAGTTATGTTGTATGATCCTTTGAATATGTAAACATAACATGACTCTATGATAATATGTCTTGATTATGATCATGATTTAAGTGATGGAATCCTTAATTTGTGTATGTTATATGATATGTGCATTGATGACTTTCATATAACTTAGCACGTTTTCTAAAGAGATGATACATGATCCTTTTTCATGCATGTCCTTATATGTTATGTGCATATACCCATACTTAGTATATGTGGCGTACTAACCCCATTACTTTATATTACTACAACAGTAGGTTCCGGCCATTGAAGTTTATGAAGGTCGATTTGAAGAAGCTTGAAACTCTTTCTATAGGTCTTGGTAGGTCCTCAATTTTTGGGGATGCTATCTTTTCAACATTCGAGCTTACGCAGATTTTTAGTAGTTTTAAGAATACGTTATTTCCATTACGTTCTTTTGATTCTTTCGTATTAAGTCCTATATGGAATATGACTATTTATTGGCTAAGTCCAGATTTGTACTCTTAGATGGTTTTAATATATGTGAGATAAGTTTTTAGAATATCGTATGCCTTTATGAATATTAAGTATGAAGTCTAAGTATACTTCAAATAGTACATAAAAGTTTTAAATTTTTCGCAATTTTTACTCATCACATGTTATGACGAATGCTAAGGGCTTGTCTGAGTCTTCTGAGAGGATGACGAAGTTGGTCTCATCTGGGGTATGCTCTCCTGGTGTGACAAAGGGTATGGGGCTTTACTTGGTCATTGCACTTGTTGACTTTATGAGGCTTCATGAGTAGTTGTCTTGCTGTATTATGATGTGATGAACTCTTATTCATGCTTGTGATATTGTTAGTTGATGATAGGGTTGCATTAAATTATGGGTTCAAGTATGTCGATCATATGCATATTACTTGCTTTGACTTAATAAATATATCTTGTTCATTGACATGGGTTGCTTGAGTATGCATAAGACTTTCAAAACATAAAATAGCATGCTTTACTAAAATGTCCCTTTTTAGCATGATTTGATATTATATGGACATATAATCTCATACTTAGTACAAGTGGTGTACTAACCCCATTTTCTCTCTTTTCCCAAACATTTTAGGTTCAGGTCGTTTAAGGCTCATTCGAGATGACTTGAAGAAGACTTGGACATTCTCTATCATCCAAGTGGGTATGTCCTCAGTTTGCGAGGGTGATGCTAATATCTAGCTTATGGAGTTGTTTAGTTCTAAGACTATTATGTTCCTTCTATTTTCATTTGAGTACTAATTGTATAAGCCTATATGTGGATTCTTTACATTGCTGTAGGCCTATGCCCAAATTGCTATGATCGTTTAGATGGTTATGAGATAAGACAATCTTTACGACTATGTTCTTTCTTGTTTATATGTATGTGAAATAAAAGCAGAAGACTATGTAATCTTCCTATACGAAGGGTCTATGTATACTCGATACGAATATATTATGTGTATGTAGAGGTCTATGTAAACATCCATGTAGAAGCAATAAAAGTTTTTAAATTTTTTGTATTTTTGATCTATGAATGTTATGAAGAATGCTAAGAGGCTAGTCTTAGTCCTCAAAGAGGACGACGACGTCGGTTATGTCTAGGGGGTGCTCCCGGATGAGACAAACTTGGTATCAGAGCATGAGGTTGAATATCCTTGATGTTCGTGTATCTCTCAACCACGTCTATGTAGATTTGTACTCATAATTGTGAAGAGTGCCACACTTATGAATAGGAATCTATATGATGCTTAGCAAACTTTCTCTTTATTGGAAATCAAACATCGTGCCTCTAGAGTAAACTATTGTGTGCTTTCACCTAAACCTTGTATTTTTGTTATAGGCAATCAATACTCGAAGGAATGCGGCACGAAGACTAGAGAAAGAGATTGCCAATGCGGGAGCTCATCCTCGTGGTGATCAAGTTCCTCCTTTTGAAGAAGATTATATTGATGACCGAGCTCCTGTGAATCCTCCTCCTTTGACGGATGAGAACATAAGGTCCTACCTCCTCCAAATGGCCCAAGCCAATACTACTCAAACCCAAGCCGTCACTAATCTAATCTGGAGGTTGTACCCCAAGCCCATCAAAAAGGTACAACCATCGCATCCCGTCTAAGGGATTTCACTAGGATGAATCCTCCTACTTTCTATGGGTCTAAGGTTGAATAAGACCCCCAAGAGTTCATTTATGAAGTCTACAAGATACTCTGTCCTATGGGGTTGTCTACTAGTGAGAAGTCTGAGTTAGACACTTACCAATCGAAATATGTGGCTCAAACTTGGTATGTCGAATGGAGGGACAAAAGTCCTCTAAGGAGTGGACCGGTGACTTGGGAGATCTTCAATAAGGCATTTCATGATCGGTTCTATCCTAGGAAGATGAGGGAATCCAAGGTGGTGGAGTTCATCAACCTTCGTCAAGGAGGTATGAGTGTCCTTGAATACTCTTTGAAATTCACTAAATTGTCCAAGTATGCTCCTTCTTTGGTTTCCGATCCTAGGGATGAAATGAGCCGCATTTTGATGGGGGTGTCAGAAAACTTCCAAGAAGAGTGTCATTCGGATATGATACATGATAATATGAACATTTCTCATCTCATGGTTCATGCTAGACAATTTGAGGAGGAAACGGCTAGGAGGAAGAGTAGAGATGCAAAAAGGGCAAGATCTTTTGATGGTGGTTCTTCTAATAATAGGCTTGAAATTCAAGATAAGCCTAAGTTCAAGAAGTGGTTCTCTCATCAAAGTCCATCTAAGTTCCCTAAGGCTCGTGATAATAAGGTGGATAAACCTAGAACTCAAAAGGGAAGGAGTGGAAACTCACCAAATGAGAAGCCTACATGTGCCAAGTGTGGAAAGGGTCATTTTGGTGAATGCTTGGTTGGAACGGGCAATTGTTTTTGCTGTGGAAAGAATGGCCAAAAGGTGAGAGATCGGCCTAATGTGAAGTGTCAAGAGAAGGGTGGTCAAGCAAGTGGTTCTAGTGATGCTCCTAAGAAGAACTGCTTCTATGCTCTCCGCACTAGGGGTGAGCAAGAGACCTCTCCCGATGTGGTGACCGGTATGTTGAAAGTTTTCTCTGTTGATGTATATGTTTTATTTGATCCGGGTTCTCCTTTGTCATTTGTTACACCTCTTGTAGCTAAAAAGTTTGACATTTTACCCGATATCTTGCATGAATCCTTTATAGTGTCTACTACAGTTGGTGAGTCAGTTGTTGCAAAAAGGGTATCTAGAAATTTTCCTATAATGTTGCCTAATAGAGTTTCCCATGTTGAACTAGTAGAACTTGATATGCTTGATTTTGATATCATTTTGGGTATGGATTGGGTGAATGCTTGCTTTGCCACTATTGATTGTAGAACTAGGGTGGTGAGGTTTACCTTCCCAAATGAACCCGTGTTAGAGTGGAAGGGGGGAAATTCTATTCCTAGAGGTCGTATAATCTGTTGTCTAAAAACATGCAAAATAATCTCTAAGGTTGTTTATATCATATAGTGAGAGTTCAATAATTTAGACTCCAAAATTCCTCCTATTGAGTCGGTCCCCGTAGTGAGTGAATTTCCGAGGTCTTTCCTAATGACCTTCTCGGTATTCCTCCCAAATGGGAAATTGATTTTGGTATCGATTTGCTACCAGATACAAATCACATTTCAATTCCTCCTTATCTGATGGCTCCGGCCGAATTGAAGGAGTTGAAGGCACAACTCAAAGATTTACTAGAAAAAGGTTTTATTAGACCTAGTATATAACCATGGGATGCTCCGGTTTTTTTATGAAGAAGAAGGATGGGTCCTTGAGAATGTGTATATGATTATCGCCAACTCAATAAGGTCACTATTAAGAACAAGTATCCTCTCCCTTTGATTGACGACTTGTTTGATCAACTCCAAGGGGCAAGCTACTTTTCTAAAATTGACTTGAGATCGGGTATCACCAACTTAGGGTGATAGGCGAGGATATACCAAAGAGGGCATTTCGGAATACATATGGCCACTATGAGAGTGATCACATGGCTCATTTGAGAGTGGTGTTGCAGTACTTACAGAACATGAATTGTTTGCCAAGTATAGAAAATGTGAGTTTTGGTTGAGGTCGGTGGCGTTTCTTGGTCATATCATGTCCAGTGAGGGAGATGAGGGAGATGAGGTTGATACAAGGAAAATGGAGGCGGTGAGAAGTTGGCCTAGACCATTGACTCAACCGACATTAGGAGTTTCTTAGGTCTAGCTGGTTATTATTGGAGGTTTGTAGATGGTTTTGCGTCCATTGCATCTCCCTTGACTACTTGGACTCAAAAGAGTAAGAAGTTTGAGTGGTCAGAGGAATGTGAAAAGAGCTTCCAAATATTAAAAGATAGGCTTACTTTTGCTCCGGTGTTGACTTTACTAGAGTGTACAAAGGGCTTCGTTGTGTATTGTGATGCATCACGAGTGGGTTTGGGGTGTGTGCTTATGCAACTTGTAAAAGTGATTACCTATGCTTCTAGACAACTTAAGGTTTATGAGAAGAACTATCCCACTCGTGATCTTGAGTTAGCAGCTGTGGTATTTGCCTTGAAAATATGGAGGCATTATTTGTATGGTGTTCATGTTGATGTGTTTACCGACCATAAGAGTCTCCAATATGTGTTTACTCAAAAGGATTTGAATCTCCGACAAAGAAGGTGGTTAGAATTGTTGAAGGATTATGACATGAGTGCTCTCTATCACCCCGGCAAGGCTAATGTGGTGGCTGATGTTCTAAGTCGTATGACTATGGGTAGTGTGTCTCATGTAGAGGAATCCAAGAAAGACGTAGTGAAAGATGTTTATAGGTTGGTTAGATTGGGTGTTAGATTGGAAGATTCTCCAAATTGTGGTGTTATGGTCCATCATAACTCCGAATCATCCTTGGTTGGTGCGGTGAAGTCCAAACAACACCTTGATCAACTATTGATTGAGTTGAAAGAATCGGTTCTTGGTAAGCTTAATGAATCATTCTCCTTAGGAAGGGATGGTGTTTTGAGTTATCAAGGGCGGTTGTGTGTTTCTAATGTTGATCATTTGAGGAACCGGAATATTGAGAAGCTCATGGTTCTCGTTATTCCATTCATCTGGGGTCAACAAAGATGTATCATGACCTTAGGGAAGTGTATTGGTGGGAAGGTTTGAATAGGGACATATCAGAGTTTGTTTCTAAGTGTCCAAATTGCCAACAAGTGAAAGCCGAACATCAAAACCCGGGTGGTTTACTACAAGAAATACAACTTCCTAGTTGGAAGTGGGAAGGCATCACTATGGATTTTGTGGTAGGTTTTACCAAAACTCAAAAGCAATATGACTCCATATGGGTGATGGTGGATAGGTTGACCAAGTCCGCTCGTTTTCTTCTAGTCAAGTCTACTTATTCGATGGAAGATTATGCAAAGATCTTCATAGATGAGATTGTGTGTCGTCATGCTATTCCATTATCCATCATATCAGATAGAGGTGCAGAATTCACATCTACGTTTTGGAGGTCATTTCAACAAGGGTTGGGTACTAAGGTGAAGTTGAGTACCGCTTTTCATCCCGAAACGGATGGTCAAGCGGATCGTACTATTCAAACCCTTGAGGATATTCTTAGATCTTGTGTCACCGATTTCAAAGGAAGTTGGGATAAGACTTACCTTTGGTGGAGTTTGCTTACAATAATAGTTTACATTCATCCATATCCATGGCTCCTTATGAAGCCTCGTATGGTAGGAGGTGTAGGTCTCCTGTTGGGTGCTTTGAAGTCTGTGAGTCTTTGATTCTTGGTCCCGATTTTATATATAAGACTTTGGAAAAAGTTCATATTATAAGAAATCGCTTGCAAACAGCTTATAGTCGGCAAAAGTGTTATACCGATCATAGTAGGAGGGATTTAGAGTTTGAGGAAGGTGATAGAGTGTACTTGAAAATTTCACCTATGAAGGGGGTGGTTAGATTTAGCAAGAAAGGGAAGTTAATTCCTCGTTATTTGGGTCCCTATAAAATCTAGGGTTGGTAAGGTTGCCTATGAATTGAGGTTGCCTAGTGAATGGTCTACGATTCATTCGGTTTTCCATATTTTTATGCTAAAGAAGTGTGTCGGTGATACCGAGTCCATCATTCCTATTGAGGCCCTTGGTGTCAAGGAGAACCTCTCCTATGTGGAGGTTACGGTTCAAATCCTTGTTTGGCAAGTAAAGAGGTTGATGAACAAAGAGGTGGTTTCCATAAAGGTGTTCTGAAAAATCACCTAGTTGAGAGTGCAACATGGGAGGCCGAGGCCGACATGAACTCCCGTTCCCCTCATCTTTTTGATAATTAAGGTTAGTCATTACTCTTAATCATATAAATATGACTAGAAATTGAAGTTTCTTAGTTTTTGGTGAAGTTTTGCAAATGTGCATTTTTAAATAAAGTTACAGTGACTTACTATGAATGCTGCACTAAACTTGAAATTTTGCTCTTTGGCTTGTTTGAGTTATGTTGTGCATTTTGTTATGGTATGTCTTTATGAAATGATATGTAGCATGTTGATAAGTTGAACCTTGTTCTAATTGACTCATGTAAAGTCTGTTGAGCTCTTGTGTGTTGTGAGAAGGGAAAGCCTCATGATGTAATGTTTAAGCCTTATGTGTGGTAATTGAATTTTTGAATTGCCTTGTTGAAATGATATGATTGATGTTGTCTTGTATTGTTGTTAGTTGGGCTGCTAGTCTTAAGTCTATTCCTTCCTTCAAAAGAGATTTAGTGTCATTCTGGGAGGAATGTTCCTAAGGGGGGGAAAATGTAACACTTTGAAAATCCAAGACGTGTCTTAAATTCTAACATAGGTTTCATGAAGTCTAGACACTATTTTAAAGACCACTTTTATGAATGTAGGTCATTTAGGAAGTTTAGAAACCAAAACGTCCAAGAACGTCCATGACGTCCGAAAACTAGCTAACGAAGGTACTAGCATGCCTTAGCCTATTTGACTAGCTTTTGGGATTCTGAAAATCATTAAATTTTGTGTAAGAGTGTATAACATGTATTTAAGTTGATTCATGGTAAAAAAGTCCTGGTACGACTCTCCAAGGACCAACCAAGGGCCCTTGAGGAGGACCCTAGCACGTAGGAAGAAACACTGCCTAGGCAGTGTGCACCAACAAAAGAAGTCGATGATTTGTTTGTGGATCGACGTGGCATCTTTGCCAATATTCAACCAACATTTATAATATGTAAATGTGTTAACCTTACTTATATGGATTGTGGTGAAAGGATTATACGCATGCAATTCCTATTGAGCTACGATGATAATGATTATACAAGGGATACACCCTATGACCTAAACTAAGTTGTGATTCCTAAAAAAAGACATTAAAGACATTTCAAAAAGGGACTTAGCTTAGCACCGAGTGAAATTGACAATGGGAGGTGATAACTTCCCATAGAGGAAGGATATCCCTATAGTTCTATATGTGATGTTGACTCCTCTTTGAGGGATACTCATTCAATTGATTCCCATGAGAGGAGGCCCAAATTGCCAAGTGTTATGTAGAGGGACATATTTATCTCTTAGTTCTTGAACTATGTTGCCCCCATAGGAAGACTAGCTAGTGGATACACCTAGGAAGCTATATTTATATTTGGTTTTACTTTGGCCGGTAGACCACCTTCCATTGGTGTAAGGTTATACAACACCAGATTCCAGACTTAGATCTTGTGGTCTATGTAGGTTAAGTCAAGTGTTCCCTAAACTAAAATGAAGTAATGAAGTATAGACTAACTAGGGTGACTTGAGAGGTTAGACTTAGCCTAGGTAGGGCTAAGGGACTCTACCTATGCCTTACACTAGTTTGCCTTGATGGAAGCTTTAGGAGATTTATATTATGTATGTATATGATAATGATGTAAATGATGATAATATATTGACTCTACATGTTAATGATGTTATATGATGATGGTTATCCTTATGAACATGTATTTGGTCTATATTGCTAAAGTATGATGTTATGTACTCTTAAAGGTTGTGTTATATGATGTTGGACATTGGTTATGGATTCTTGTTGGGTTACTTGATTTACTAAAGTTATGGGGATTTACTTGGTCATTGCACTTGTCGACTTTATGAGACTTCATGAGTAGTTGTCTTGCTTTATTATGATGTGATGAACTCTTATTCATGCTTGTGATATTGTTATTTGATGATAGGGTTGTATTAGATTATGGGTTCAAGTATGTTGATGATATGCATATTACTTGCTTTGACTTAATGAATATATCTTGTTGATTGACATGGGTTGCTTGAGTGTGCATAAGACTTTCAGAAGACAAAATATCATGCTTTGCTTAAATGTCCCTTTTTATCATGATTTGATATTATATGTGCATATTGTCTCATACTTAGTAGAATTAGTGTACTAACCCCATTTTCTCCCTTTTCCCAAATATTATAAGTTCCGTTCGTTGAAGGCTCATTCGAGACGACTTGAAGAAGACTTGGACATTCTCTATCATCCAAGTGGGCAGGTCCTCACTTTCCGAGGGCGATGTCAATATCTAGCTTATAAAGTTGTTTAGTTCTAAGAATCTTACATTCCTTTTATTTTCATTTGAGTACTAATTGTATAAACCTATATGTGGATTCTTTACATTGATGTTGTGATATGCCCAAATTTCTATGATCATTTTAGATGTTTATGAGATGAGACAATCTTTACGACTATGTTATATCTTATATATATGTATGTGCAATAAAAGTAGAAGAGTATATAATCTTCCTATACGAAGGGTCTATGTATACTCGATATGAATATATTATGTGTATGTACAGGTCTATGTAAACCTCCATGCAGAAGTAATAAAAGTTTTTATCTTTTCCGTATTTTTAACTTATGAATGTTATGACGAATGCTAAGAGGCTAGTCTTAGTCCTTAAAGAGTACGACGACGTCGATTATGTCTAAGGGGTGCTCCCCGGATGTGACAAACTTGTTATCAGAACATGAAGTTGAATATCCTTGATGTTGATGTCTCTCTCAACCACGTCTATGTAGATTCGTACTCATAATTGTGAAGCGTGCTACACTTATGAATAGGAATCTATATGATGCTTAGGAAACTCTCTCTTTATTGTAAATCCAATATCGATCCTCTAGAGTAAACTATTGTGTACTTTTACCTAAACCTTGTATTTTGATTATAGTCAATGAGTACTCGAAGGAATGCAGCACAAAGGCTAGAGAAAGAGATTGCCAATGCGGGAGCTCCTCCCTGTGGTAATAAAGTTCCTTCTCTTGAAAAAGATGATATTGATGACCGAGCTCCGGTGAATCCTCCTCCTTTGACGGATGAGTACATAAGGTCCTCTCTCCTCTAAATGGCCCAAGCCATTACTACTCAAGCCCAAGCCACCACTACTCAAGCCCAAGTTATGACGGCCCAAGCTAATAGGGAGGTTGTTTCCTGAGCCAATCAACAAGTTACTACCATGGCATCCCATCTAAGGGATTTCACTAGGATGAATCCTCCGACTTTCTATGGGTCTAAGGTTGAAGAAGACCCCTTAGAGTTCATTGATGAAGTCTACAAGATACTCTTTTCTATGGGGTTGTCTTCTAGTGAGAAGGTCGAGTTAGCCACTTACCAACTCAAAGATGTGGCTCAAACTTGTTATGTCCAATGGAGGGATAATAGGCCTCTAAGGGGTGGACTGGTGACTTGGGAGATCTTCAAGAAGGAATTTCTTGATAGGTTTTTTCCTAGGGATATGAGGGAAGCCAAGGTGGTGGATTTCATCAACCTTGATCAAGGAGGTATGAGTGTCCTTGAATACTCTTTGAAATTCACTAAATTTTCCAAGTAAGCTCTTTCTTTGGTTTCGGATCCTAGGGATGAAATGAGCCTCTTTGTGATGGGCGTGTCGGAAGACTTGGAAGAGGAGTGTCATTCAGCTATGCTACATGATAATATGAACATTTCTCGTCTCATGGTTCATGCTAGACAAGTGGAGGAGGCAAAGGCTAGGAGGAAGAGTAGAGATGCAAAAAGGGCAAGATCTTTTGATGGTGGTTCTTCTAAGAATAGGCTTGAAATTCAAGATAAGCCTAAGTTCAAGAAGTGGTTCTCTAATCAAGTTCCATATAAGTTCCATAAGGCTCATGATGATTAGGTGGCTAAACCTATAACTCAAAAGGGAAGGAGTAGAAACTCACCAAATGAGAAGCCTACATGTGCCAAGTGTGGAAAGGGTCATTTTGGTGAATGCTTGGTTTGAACGGGCAATTGTTTTGGGTGTGTAAAGAGTGGCCACAAGGTGAGAGATTGCCCTAATGTGAAGGGTCAATACAAGAGTGGTCAAGTAAGTGGTTCTAGTGATGCTCCTAAGAAGAACCGCTTCTATGCTCTCCGCACTAGGGGTGGCCAAGAGACCTCTCCGATATGGTGAACGGTATGTTGAAAGTTTTCTCTATTTATGTATATGCTTTACTTTATCCGGTTGCTACTTTGTCATTTGTTACACCTCTTGTTGCTAAAAAGTTTCACATTTTACCCGATATCTTGCATGGATCCGTTATAGTGTCTACTCCGGTGGGTGAGTCGGTTGTTGGAAAAAGGGTGTATAGAAATTGTCCTATAATGTTTCCCAATAGAGTTTCCCATGTTGAACTAGTAGAACTTGATATGCTTGATTTTGATATCATTTTGGGTATGGATTGGTTGCATGCTTGCTTTGCCACTATTGATTGTTGAACGAGGCTGGTGAGGTTTAACTTCCCAAATGAACCCGTGTTAGAGTGGAAGGGGGTAAATTATACTCCTAGAGGTCGTATCGTCTCTTGTCTGAAAGCATGCAAAATGATCTCTAAGGGTTATTTATATCATATAGTGAGAGTCCAAGATTTAGACTCCGAAATTCCTACCATTGACTCAGTCCCCATAGTGAGAGAATTTCCGAAGGTCTTTCCTAATGACGTTCCCGGTATTCATCCTGAATGGGAAATAGATTTTGGTATAGATTTGCTACCGGATACAAATCCCATTTAAATTCCTCCTTATAGGATGGCTCCGGCCGAATTGAAGGAGTTGAAGGCACAACTCAAAGATTTACTAGACAAAGGTTTTATTAGACCTAGTATTTCTCAATGGGGTGCTCCGGCTTTGTTTGTGAAGAAGAAGGATGGGTCCTTGAGAATGTGTAATGATTATCGCCAACTCAATAAGGACACTATTAAGAAAAAATATCCTCTCCCTCAGACTGACGACTTGTTTGATCAACTCCAAGGGGAAAGATACTTTTCTAAAATTGACTTGAGATCGGTGTATCACCAACTTTGGGTGAGAGGTGAGTATATATTAAAGATGACATTTTGAACTAGATATGACCACTATGAGTTCTTAGTTATGTCATTTGGTCTCACTAATGCTCCGGTGGTGTTTATGGACCTAATGAATAGGGCGTTTCGAAGTTACATAGATTAATTTGTCATTGTCTTCATTGACAAGATCTTGGTATATTCAAAAAATGAGAGTGATCACATGGGTCATTTGAGAGTGAGTTTGCAATACTTAAAGAACATCAAATGTTTTCCAAGTATAGCAAATGTGAGTTTTGGTGAAGGCAAGTGGCGTTTCTTCATCATATCATATCTACCAAGAGAGTTCAGGTTTGATCCAAGGAAAACGGAGGCGGTGAGAAGTTGTCCTAGACCATTGACTCCAACAGACATTAGGAGTTTCATGGGTCTAGCGGGTTATTATCGGAGTTTTGTGGATGGTTTTGCATCCATAGCATCTTCCTTGACTACTTTGACCCAAAAGAGTAAGAAGTTTGAGTGGTCGGAGGAATGTCAAAAGCGCTTCCAAATCTTAAAAGCTAAGCTTACTTCCTCTCCACTGTTGACTTTACCAGAGGGTACAAAGGGATTCGTTCTGTATTGTGATGCATCGCGAGTGCGTTTGGTGTGTGTGCTTATGTATCATGGGAGAGTGATTGTCTATTCTTCTAGATAACTTAAGGTGCATGAGAAGAACTATCCCACTCATGATCTTGAGTTAGCGGCCGTGGTATTTGCCTTGAAAATATGGAGGCATTATTTGTATGGTGTTCATGTTGATATGTTTACCGACCATAAGAGTCTCCAATATGTGTTTACTCAAAAGGAGTTGAATCTCTGACAATGAAGGTGGTTAGAATTGTTGAAGGATTATCACATGAGTGTTATCTATCACCCCGACAATGACAATGTGGCGGCGGATGCTCTAAGTCGTATGACCATGGGTAGTGTGTCTCATGTAGAGGAAGCCAAGAAAGACCTAGTAAAAGATGTTCATAGGTTGTCTAGATTGGGTGCTATATTGGAAGATTCTCCAAATGGTGGTGTTATGGCCCATCATAACTACGAATCATCCTTTGTTGTTGAGGTGAAGTCCAAACAACTCCTTGATCAACCATTGAAGGATTTGAAAGAATCGGTTTTTTGTTTGCTTAATTAGTCATTCTCCTTAGGAAGGGATGGTGTTTTGAGTTATCAAGGGCGGTTATGTGTTCCTAATGGTTATGATTTGAGGAACCGGATTCTTGAGAAATCTCATGGGTCCCGTTATTCGATTCATCCGGGGTCAACAAAGATGTATCATGACCTTAGAAAAGTGTATTGGTGGGAAGTTTTGAAAAGGTACATATCGGAGTTTGTTGCTAAGTGTCCAAATTGCCAACAAGTGAAAGAAGAACATCAAAAGCAGAGTGGTTTACTACGAGAAATCCAACTTCCTACTTGGAAGTGGGAAGACATCACTATGGATTTTGTGGTAGGCTTGCCTAAGACTCAAAAACAATATGACTCCATATTGGTGGTGGTGGATAGGTTGACCAAGTCCGCTCGTTTTCTTCCCATTAAGTCTACTTATTCGGCAGAAGATTATGCAAAGATCTTCATAGGTGAGATTGTTTGTCGTCATGGTATTCCGTTATCCATCATATCAGATAGGGGTTCACAATTCACACCTAGGTTTTGGAGGTCATTTCAAGAAGGGTTGGGTACTAAGGTGAAGTTGAGTACCGCTTTTCATCCCCAAATAGATGGTCAAGCGGAGCATACTATTCAAACCCTTGAGGATATGCTTAGATCTTGTGTCATTGATTTCAAAGGAAGTTGGAATAAACACTTGCCTTTGGTGAAGTTTGATTACAATAATTATTTCCATTCATCCATATCCATGGCTCCTTATCAAGCCTTGTATGGTAGGAGGTGTAGGTCTCCTATTTGGTGGTTTGAAGTCAGTGAGTCTTCGATTCTTGGTCCCAATTTGAGATATAAGACTTTGAAAAAAGTTCATAGTATAAGAAATCACATGCAAACGGCCTATCGTCGGCAAAAGTCTTATGCCGATCATAGGATGAGGGATTTAGAGTTTGAAGAAGGTGATAAAGTGTACTTTGAAAATATCACCTATGAAGGGGGTGGTTAGATTTGGCAAGAAAGGGAAGTTAAGTCCTCGTTATGTGGGTCCCTATGAAATCTAGGTTTTGTAAGTTTGCCTAGTGAATTGGATTCGGTTCATCCGGTTTTCCATGTTTCTAAGCTAAAGAATTGTGTCGGTGATCCCGAGTCCATCCTTTCTATTGAGGTCCTTGGTGTCTAGGATAACCTCTCCTTTGAGGAGGTTCCGGTTCAAATCCTTGATAGGCAAGTAAAGTGGTTGAGGAACAAAGAGGTGGTTTCCGTAATGGTGTTATGGAAAAATCACCTAGTTGAGGGTGCAACATGGGAGACCGAGGCCGACGTGAAGTCCCGTTACACTCAACTTTTTTATAATTAAGCTTTGTCATTCCACTTAATAATATAAATATAACTAGAAATTGAAGTTTCTTAATTTTTGGTGAAGTTTTGCAAATATGTGCATTTTTAAATGAAGTTACAGTGACTTACTGTGAATGGTGCATTAAACTTGAAATTTTGCTCTTTGGCTTCTTTGAGTTATGTTGTTGATTTTGTTATGGTAAGTCTTTATGAAATGATATGTAGCATGTTGATAATTTGAACCTGTCCAAATTGACACATGTAAAGTATGTTGAGCTAATGTGTGTTGTGAGAAGTGAATGCCTCATGATGTAATGTTTGAGACTTATGTGTGTTAACTGAAGTTTTGAATTGCCCTGTTGAAATGGTATGATTCATGTTGTCTTGTATTGTTGTTGGTTGGGCTGGTAGTCTTGAGTCTATTCCTTCCTTCAAAAGTGTTTTAGTGTCATTCGGGGACGAATGTTCCTAAGGGGTAGATAATGTAACACTTCGAAAATCCAAGACGTGTCTTAAAGCCTCACATACGTTTCATGAGGTCTAAACACTGTTTTAAGGACCATTATTATGAATCTAGGTCATTTAGGTAGTTTAGAAAACAAAACGTCCAAGAACGTCCAAAAACTAGCTCATAAAGGTACTAGAGTGCCTTTGTTTATTTGACTAGCTTTCGGGAGTCAGAAATTCAAAATACTTGGTTGAAGGGTGTATAACATGTGTTTAAGTTGATTCAGTGTCAAAACGTTCGGGTACGACTCCCCAAGGACAACCAAGGGCCCTTGAGGAGGACCCTAGCAAGTAGGAAGCAACACTGCCTAGGCAGTGTGCACCAACGAAAGGCAGTCGACAATTCGTGTGTGGATTGATGGGGCGTCGTTGCCAACCGTCGACCAACACTTAGAATATGTAAATGTGTTAACCTTACTTATATGGATTGTGGTGAAAGGATTATACTCATGCAATTCCTATTGAGCTACGATGATAACGATTATACAAGGTCTAGACCGTATGACCTAAACTAATCTATGATTGCTAAATGAAGACTTTAAAGACATTTAAAGAAGGGACTTAGCTTAGCACCGAGTGAACTTTAAAATGGGAGGTGATAAATTTAATAGAGGAAGGGTTGCCCTATAGTGCTATATGTGATGTTGACTCCTCTTTGAGGGGTACTCATTCAAATGATTCCCATGAGAGGAGGCCCAAATTGCCAAGTGTTATGTAGAGGGACATATTTATCTCTTAGTTCTTGAACTATGTTGCCCCCATAGGAAGACTAGCTAGTGGATACACCTAGGAAGCTATATTTATATTTGGTTTTACTTTGGCCGGTAGACCACCTTCCATTGGTGTAAGGTTATACAACACCGGATTCCAGACTTAGATCTTGTGGTCTATGTAGGTTAAGTCAAGTGTTCCCTAAACTAAAATGAAGTAATGAAGTATAGACTAACTAGGGTGACTTGAGAGGTTAGACTTAGCCTAGGTAGGGCTAAGGGACTCTACCTATGCCTTACACTAGTTTGCCTTGATGGAAGCTTTAGGAGATTTATATTATGTATGTATATGATAATGATGTAAATGATGATAATATATTGACTCTACATGTTAATGATGTTATATGATGATGGTTATCCTTATGAACATGTATTTGGTCTATATTGCTAAAGTATGATGTTATGTACTCTTAAAGGTTGTGTTATATGATGTTGGACATTGGTTATGGATTCTTGTTGGGTTACTTGATTTACTAAAGTTATGGGGATTTACTTGGTCATTGCACTTGTTGACTTTATGAGACTTCATGAGTAGTTGTCTTGCTTTATTATGATGTGATGAACTCTTATTCATGCTTGTGATATTGTTATTTGATGATAGGGTTGTATTAGATTATGGGTTCAAGTATGTTGATGATATGCATATTACTTGCTTTGACTTAATGAATATATCTTGTTGATTGACATGGGTTGCTTGAGTGTGCATAAGACTTTCAGAAGACAAAATATCATGCTTTGCTTAAATGTCCCTTTTTATCATGATTTGATATTATATGTGCATATTGTCTCATACTTAGTAGAATTAGTGTACTAACCCCATTTTCTCCCTTTTCCCAAATATTATAAGTTCCGTTCGTTGAAGGCTCATTCGAGACGACTTGAAGAAGACTTGGACATTCTCTATCATCCAAGTGGGCAGGTCCTCACTTTCCGAGGGCGATGTCAATATCTAGCTTATAAAGTTGTTTAGTTCTAAGAATCTTACATTCCTTTTATTTTCATTTGAGTACTAATTGTATAAACCTATATGTGGATTCTTTACATTGATGTTGTGATATGCCCAAATTTCTATGATCATTTTAGATGTTTATGAGATGAGACAATCTTTACGACTATGTTATATCTTATATATATGTATGTGCAATAAAAGTAGAAGAGTATATAATCTTCCTATACGAAGGGTCTATGTATACTCGATATGAATATATTATGTGTATGTACAGGTCTACGTAAACCTCCATGTAGAAGTAATAAAAGTTTTTAAATTTTCCATATTTTTGACCTATGAATGTTATGACGAATGCTATGAGGCTAGTCTTAGCCCTCAAAGAGGACGACGACGTCGGTTATGTCTTGGGGATGCTCCCCGGATGTGAAAAACATGTTATCAGAGAATGAGGTTGAATATCCTTGTGGTTGATGTCTCTCTCAACCACGTCTATGTAGATTCGTACTCATAATTGTGAAGCGCGTCACACTTATGCATAGGAATCTATATGATGCTTAGGAAACTCTCTTTCTCTTGGAAATCCTATATCGTGCCTCTAGAGTAAACTATTGTATTTTTTCACCAGAACCTTGTATTTCGGTTATAGGCAATGAATACTCGAAGGAATGTGGCACGAAGACTAGAGGAAGAGATTGACAATGCGGGAGCTCCTCCCCGTGGTGATCATGTTCCTCCTCTTGAAAAAGATGTTATTGATGACCGAGCTCCGGTGAATACTCCTTCTTTGAAGGATGAGAACATAAAGGCCTCTCTTCTCCAAATGGCCCAAGCCATTACTACTCAAGCCCAAGCCGCCACTACTCAAGCCAAACCTATGACGACCCAAGCTAATTGGGAGGTTGTGCCCTGAGCCAATCAACAAGTTACTACCATGGCATCTCGTCTAAGGTATTTCACAAGGATGAATCCTCCTACTTTCTGTTGGTCTAAGGTTGAAGAAGACCCCTTAGAGTTCATTGATAAGTTCTACAAGATACTCTTTGCTATGGGGTTGTCTTCTAGTGAGAAGTC
This sequence comes from Solanum lycopersicoides, assembly GCA_022817965.1. Lineage (NCBI taxonomy): Eukaryota > Viridiplantae > Streptophyta > Magnoliopsida > Solanales > Solanaceae > Solanum > Solanum lycopersicoides. Next base: position 29,670,237 of record CM040624.1, read on the forward strand.
CGAGTTAGTTACTTACCAACTCAAAGATGTGGCTCAAACTTGATATGTCCAATGGAACGACAATAGGGCTCTAAGGGGTGGACTGGTGACTTGGGAGATCTTCAAGAAGGCATTTCTTGATCGGTTCTTTCCAAGGGAGATGAGGGAAGCCAAGGTAGTGGAGTTCATCAACCTTCGTCAACGAGGTATGAGTGTCCTTGAATACTCGTTGAAATTCATTAAATTGTCCAAATATTCTCCTTCTTTGGTTTCAGATCGTAGCGATGAAATGAGCCTCTTTGTGATGGGGGTGTTGGAAGACTAGCAAGAGGAGTGTTATTCGGCTATGCTACATGATAATATGAACATTTCTCGTCTCATGGTTCATGCTAGACAAATGGAGGAGGAAAGAGCTAGGAGGAAGCGTAGATATGCAAAAACGGCAAGTTCTTTTGATGGTGGTTCTTCTAAGAATAGGCTTGAAATTCAAGACAAGCCGTAGTTCAAGAAGAGGTTCTCTAATCAAGTTCCATCTAAGTTCCCTAAGGCTCGTGATGATAAGGTGGCTAAACCTAGAACTCAAAAGGGAAGGAGTGGAAAATCACCAAATGAGAATCCTACATGTACCAAGTGTGGAAAGGGTCATTTTGTGAATGCTTGGTTCGAACGGACAATTTTTTTGTTATGGAAAGAGTGGACACAAGGTGAGAGATTTCCCTAATGTGAAGGTTCAAGAAAAGAGTGGTCAAGCAAGTGGTTCTTGTGATGCTCCTAAGAAGAACCACTTTTATGATCTCCGCACTAGGGGTGAGCAGGATACCTCTCATGATATGGTGACCGGTATGTTGAAAGTTTTCTCTATTGATGTATATGCTTTACTTGATCCGGGTGATACTTTGTCAGTTGTTACACCTCTTGTAGCTAAAAAGTTGGACATTTTACGCGATATCTTTCTTAACCCTTTATAGTGTCTACTCCGGTGGGTGAGTTAGTTTTTTCAAAAGGGTGTATAGAAATTGTCCTAAAATGTTACCCAATAGAGTTTCCCATGTTGAACTAGTAGAACTTGATATGCTTGATTTTGATATCATTTTTGGTATGGATTGGTTTCATGCTTGCTTTTCCACCATTGATTGTAGAACGAGGGTGGTAATGTTTAACTTCCCAAATGAACTCGTGTTAAAGTGGAAGGGGGAAATTCTGTTCGTAGAACTCGTATCATCTCTTGTATAAAAGCATAAATGATCTCTAAGGGTTGTTTATATCATATAGTGAGAGTCTAAGATTTGGACTCCGAAATTCCTCCTATTGAGTCGGTCCCCGTAGTGAGTTAATTTCCGGAGGTCTTTTCTACTGACCTTCCCGGTATTCCTTCCGAATGGGAAATTGATTTTGGTATTGATTTGCTACCGGATACAAATCCCATTTCAATTCCTCCTTGAGAATGTCTATTGATTATCGCTAACTCAATAAGGTCACTATTAAGAACAAGTATCCTCTCCCTCGGATTGACGACTTGTTTGATCAACTCCAAGGGGTAAGCTAATTTTCTAAAATTGACTTGAGATCGGGGTATCGCCAACTTAGGGTGAGAGGTGAGGATATACCAAAAACGGCATTTCAAACTAGATATGCCCACTATGAGTTCTGAGTTATGTCCTTTGGTATCACTAATGCTTGGCGGCGTTTATGGACCTAATGAATAGGGCATTTCGAAGTTACCTAGATTCATTTGTTATTGTCTTCATTGGTGACATCTTGGTATATTCAAAAAATGAGAGTGAACACATAGGTCATTTGAGAGTGGTGTTGGAGTACTTAAAGAACATCAATTGTTTGCCAAGCATAGCAAATGTGAGTTTTTGTTGAGGTCGGTGGCGTTTTCTTGGTCATACCATCTCTAGTGAGGGAGTTGAGGTTGATTCAAGGAAAACGGAGGCGGTGAGAAGTTGGCCTAGACCTTTGAATCAAACCGACATTAGGAGTTTCTTCGGTCTAGCATGTTATTATAGGAGGTTTGTGGATGGCTTTGCGTTAATTGCATCTCCCTTGACTACTTCGACCCAAAAAAGTAAGAAGTTTGAGTGGTCGGAGGAATGTGAAAAGAGCTTCCAAATCTTGAAAGATATGCTTACCTCCGTTCCTGTATTGACTTTACTAGAGGGTACAAAGGGCTTCGTTGTGTATTGTGATGCATCGCGAGTGGGTTTGGGGTGTGTGCTTATACAACATGGGAAAGTGATTGCCTATTCTTCTAGACAACTTAAGGTGCATGAGAAGAAATATCCCACTCATGATCTTGAGCTAGCGGCCGTGGTATTTGCCTTGAAAATATGGAGGCATTATTTGTATGGTGTTCATGTTGATGTGTTTACCGACCATAAGAGTCTCCAATATGTGTTTTCTCAAAAGGAGTTGAATCTCTGACAAAGAAGGTGGTTAGAATTGTTGAAGGATTATCACATGAGTTTTCTCTATCACCCCGGCAACGCCAATGTGGTGGTGGATGCTCTAAGTCGTATGACCATGGGTAGTGTGTCTCATGTAGAGGAATCCAAGAAAGACCTAGTGAAATATGTTCATAGGTTGTCTTGATTGGGTGTTATATTAGAAGATTCTCCAAATGGTGGTGTTATGGCCCATCATAACTACGAATCATCCTTGGTTGTTGAGGTGAAGTCCAAACAACTCCTTGATCAACCATTGAAGGATTTGAAAGAATCGGTTTTTTGTTTGCTTAATTCGTCATTCTCCTTAGGAAGGGATGGTGTTTTGAGTTATCAAGGGCGGTTATGTGTTCCTAATGTTGATGATTTGAGGAACCGGATTCTTAAGGAAGCTCATGGGTCCCGTTATTCGATTCATCCGGGGTCAACAAAGATGTATCATGACCTTAGAAAAGTGTATTGGTGGGAAGGTTTAAAAAGGTACATATCGGAATTTGTTGCTAAGTGTCCAAATTGCCAACAAGTGAAAGAAGAACATCAAAAGCAGAGTGGTTTACTACGAGAAATCCAACTTCCTACTTGGAAGTGGGAATACATCACTATGGATTTTGTGGTAGGCTTGCCCAAGACTAAAAATCAATATGACTCCATATGGGTAGTGGTGGATAGGTTGACCAAGTCCTCTCGTTTTCTTTCCGTCAAGTCTACTTATTCGGCAGAAGATTATGCAAAGATCTTCATAGGTGAGATTGTTTGTCGTCATGGTATTCCGTTATCCATCATATCGGATAGGGGTGCACAATTCACATCTAGGTTTTGGAGGTCATTTCAAGAAGGGTCGGGTACTAAGGTGAAGTTGAGTACCGCTTTTCATCCCCAAACAGATGGTCAAGCGGAGCGTACTATTCAAACCCTTGAGGATATGCTTAGATCTTGTGTCATTGATTTCAAAGGAAGTTGGGATAAGCACTTGCCTTTGGTGAAGTTTGCTTACAATAATTATTTCCATTCATACATATCAATGGCTCCTTATCAAGCCTTGTATGGTAGGAGGTGTAGGTCTCCTATTTGGTGGTTTGAAGTAGGTGAGTCTTCGATTCTTGGTCCCAATTTGAGATATAAGACTTTGAAAAAAGTTCATAGTATAAGAAATCCTTGCAAACGGCCTATTGTCGACAAAAGTCTTATGCCGATCATAGAATGAGGGATTTAGAGTTTGAAGAAGGTGATAAAGTGTACTTTGAAAATTTCACCTATGAAGGGGATGGTTAGATTTGGCAAGAAAGGGAAGTTAAGTCCTCGTTATGTGGGTCCATATGAAATCTAGGGTTTGTAAGGTTGCCTATGAATTGAGATTGCCTAGTGAATTGGATTCGGTTCATCCGGTTTTCCATATTTCTAAGCTAAAGAATTGTGTCGGTGATCCCGAGTCCATCCTTCCTATTGAGGTCCTTGGTGTCTAGGATAACCTCTCCTTTGAGGAGGTTCCGGTTCAAATCCTTGATAGGCTAGTAAAGAGGTTGAGGAACAAAGAGGTGGTTTCCGTAATGGTGTTATGGAAAAATCACCTAGTTGAGGGTGCAACATGGGAGACCGAGGCCGACGTGAAGTCCCGTTTCACTCAACTTTTTGATAATTAAGCTTTGTCATTCCACTTAATAATATAAATATAACTAGAAATTGAAGTTTCTTAATTTTTGGTGAAGTTTTGCAAATATGTGCATTTTTAAATGAAGTTACAGTGACTTACTGTGAATGGTGCATTAAACTTGAAATTTTGATCTTTGGCTTCTTTGAGTTATGTTGTTGATTTTGTTATGGTGAGTCTTTATGAAATGATATGTAGCATGTTGATAATTTGAACTTTGTCCTAATTGACACATGTAAAGTATGTTGAGCTAATGTGTGTTGTGAGAAGTGAATGCCTCATAATGTAATGTTTGAGACTTATGTGTGTTAACTGAAGTTTTTAATTGCCTTGTTGAAATGATATGATTCATGTTGTCTTGTATTGTTGTTGGTTGGGCTGGTAGTCTTGAGTCTATTCCTTCCTTCAAAAGTGTTTTAGTGTCATTCGGGGACGAATGTTCCTAAGGGGTAGATAATGTAACACTTCGCAAATCCAAGACGTGTCTTAAAGCCTCACATAGGTTTCATGAGGTCTAAACACTGTTTTAAGGACAATTATTATGAATCTAGGTCATTTAGGTAGTTTAGAAACCAAAACGTCCAAGAACGTCCAAAACCTAGCTCATAAAGGTACTAGCGTGCCTTTGTTTATTTGACTAGCTTTTGGGAGTAAGAAATTCAAAAAATTTGGTTGAAAGGTGTTTAACATGTGATTAATGGGTTCCGTTATTCCATTCATCTGGGGTCAACAAAGATGTATCATGACCTTAGGGAAGTGTATTGGTGGGAAGGTTTGAAAAGGGACAAATCGGAGTTTGTTGCTAAGTGTCCAAATTGCCAACAGGTTAAAGCAGAACATCAAAAGCCGGGTGGTTTACTATGAAAATCCAACTTCCTTGTTGGAAGTGGGAAAACATCACTATGGATTTTGTGTTAGGTTTCCCCAAGACACAAAAGAAATATGACTCCATATGGGTGGTGGTGGATAGGTTGACCAAGTCCGCTCTTTTCTTCCCGTCAAGTCTACTTATTCGGCGGAAGATTATGCAAAGATCTTCATATATGAGATTGTGTGTCTCACGGTATTCCTTTATCCATCATATTTGATAGGGGTGCAAAATTCACATCTAGGTTTTGGAGGTCATTTCAATAAGGGTTGGGTACTAAGGTGAAGTTGAGTACCTCTTTTCATCCCCAAACGGATGGTCAAGCGGAGCATACTATTCTAACCCTTGAGGATATTCTTAGAGCTTGTGTCATTGATTTCAAAGGAAGTTGGGATAAGCACTTGCGTTTGGTGAAGTTTTCTAACAATAATAGTTTCCGTTCATCCATATCCATGGATGCTTATGAAGCCTTGTATGGTAGGAGGTGTAGGTCTCCTATTGGGTGGTTTGAAGTCGGTGAGTTTTTGATTCTTGGAACCGATTTGATATATAAGACTTTGGAAAAAGTTCATATTATAAGAAATCGCTTGCAAACGGCCTATAGTAAGAAAAAGTCTTATGCCGATCATAGGAGGAGATATTTAGAGTTTGAAGAAGGTGATAAAGTGTACTTGAAAATTTCACCTATGAAGGGGGTGGTTTTATTTGGAAAGAAAGGGAAGTTAAGTTCTCGTTATTTGGGTCCCTATGAAATCTTGCAAAGGGTTGGTTAGGATGCCTATGAATTGAGGTTTCCTAGTGAATTGGCTTCAGTTCATCCGGTTTTCCATTTTTCTATGCTAAAGAAGTGTGTCGGTGATCCCGAGTCCATCCTTCCTATTGAGGTCCTTGCTATCAAGGATAACCTCTCTTATGAGGAGCTTCCGGTTCAAATCCTTGATAGCAAGTAAAGAGGTTGAGGAACAAAGAAGTGGTTTCCGTAAAGGTGTTATGGAAAAATCACCTAGTTGAGGGTGCAACATGAGATGCCGAGGCCAACATGAAGTCCCGTTACCCTCATCTTTTTGATAATTAAGGTTAGTAATTCCTCTCAATAATATAAATATGACTAGAAATTGAAGTTTCTTCATTTTTGGTGAAGTTTTGCAAAAATGTGCATTTTTAACTGAAGTTACACTGACTTACTCTGAATGGTGCATTAAACTTGAAATTTTTCTCTTTGACTTGTTTGAGTTATGTTGTGCATTTTGTTATGGTGAGTCTTTATGAAATGACATGTAGCATGCTGATAGGTTGAACCTTGTCCTAATTGACTCATGTAAAGTATGTTGAGCTCATGTGTGTTGTGAGAAGGGAATGCCTCATGATGTTGTTTGAACCTTATATGTAGTAGTTGAAGTTTTGAATTTCCTTGTTGAAATGGTATGATTCATGTTGTCTTGTATTTTTGTTGGTTGTACTGCTAGTTTTGAGTCTATTCCTTCCTTCAAAAGAGTTTTAGTGTCATTCGAGGAGGAATGTTCCTAAGGGGAGTATAATGTAACACTTCAAAAATCAAGATGTGTCTTAAACCCTAACATAGGTGTCATGAGGTCTAGACACTGTTTTAAGGACCATTTTTTTTATTAATATAGGTCATTTAGGATGCTTAGAAACCAAAACGTCCAAGAACGTCCATGACATCTTGAAACTAGCTCATTAAGGTACTAGCGTGCCTTAGCCTATTTGACTAGCTTTTGGGAGTTGCAAATTCATGAAATTTGGTGGAAGGGTGTATAACATGTGTTTAAGTTGATTTATGGTCAAAAAATCTGGGTACGACTCCCCAAGGACCAACCAAGTGCCCTTGAGTAGGAACCTAGCACGTAGGAGGCAACACTTTCTAGGGAGTATGCACCAACAAAACGCAGTCGACGATTCGTGCGTGGATGGACGGGGCGTCGTTGCCAACCGTCGACCAACACTTAGAATTTTTTCTTGAAGTCCCTCACGTGCATTTTATCTAACCAAAACGACGAGTGTGCAGCACGGAAGGGGGTAGCAATTGTCGACTCACAGATGGACCGTCTATCGGGGTCTCGTCTGTGAGGGTTCAATTTTTTGGACGTTTTTTGTTGGGCTCTCTTATATTATTTAAGGGGTTAGGTCATTATTTAGGGGTTTAACGGAGTCTAATTAAGTCATTTAACCCCCCATATAATGACCCCAACCCCATCATAGTAAACACAACTCACAAAACAAATCCTCTTCCTTCTATCTTCTTTCTCTCTTTATTGGAAGACACAATTGAATACCAAGCTAGGGAGAGGTTTTGGGGGCTGTAAAGGGACGATTTCACCATCAAATCTTCATCCAAATGTTAACATATGGTATCTAATTCACCTTTGAGACTTCTTTCCTCAAAGGGTTCTTTCCAAGTATTTCTAAAAGTTTAGTTTTAAAGTGGGTTTCATGTAATCTCGAAATTGATGTTATGAATTAAGTTGTTTATGATTTCTTTAGGATATAAAGAATAGATTAACATGTATTTTAACTAGATTATGATAATTGTTGATGGTTTGGTCTATATTGTAGAACATGACTCTCAACCCTTAACCCTAGGTTGGGATCTTGAGATGTATTGAATAATGTTATTTCAATTGACTTTGTTATTGATTAAATTACTATCCTATGATGTTATTATGAATAGATTAAGATGAATTACAGTTCTATAATTCTAGTTCTTGAGATGTTAATTTAGGTTATGAAGTATTATGTGAAATTGACCTAAGTATCTTGTCTTAAGTTATGATCTAGTATTGAATTGTGATATCATGATACAATTGACCTTGTTATTCTATTTGTTATAATTGTGTGATGATGTTACTCCCCTAATTGGGTTGAGTTATGGGTTGATGGTAAGACCTTGATGATGAACTGTGAAGGAGACTTGGTAAGTCTTGTGATCCCTATACTTTACTTCAAACTATGGTTAATTGTGATTAAGTCATGATGTTGTTTTGCAGTATGTCTTGTTTAGGATTGATAGAGTGGTATGATGTTGAATTGAAATGTATATACCATGGTTGTGAGGTTGATTAAGATGAAATGTTATAAGGATGTTTATGACCACCAATGTGTCTTATTATGAATGAATATGTAAATGTGTTAACCTTACTTATATGGATTGTGGTGAAAGGATTATACTCATGCAATTCCTATTGAGCTACGATGATGATTATACAAGGGCTAAACCCTATGACCTAAACTAAGCTATGATTGCAAAATAAAGACATTAGACACATTTCAAAAAGGGACTCAGCTTAGCACCGAGTGAACTTGACAATGGGAGGTGATGACTTCCCATAGAGGAAGGGTTGCCCTATAGTTCTATATTTTATGTTGACTCCCCTTTGAGGGATACTCATTAAATGGATTCCCATGAGAGGAGGACCATATTACCAAGTTGTATGTAGAGGGACATACCTATCTCTTAGTTCTTGAACTATGTTTCCCCCATAGGAAGACTAGCTAGTGGATCCACATAGGAATCTATGTTTATGTTTGGTTTTACTTTGTGCAGTAGACCACTTTCCATCGGTATAAGGTTTTACAACACCGGATTGCACACTTAGCTCTTGTGGTTTATGTCGGTTAAGGTAAGTGTTCCCTAAACTAAAATGAAGTAACGAAGTATACACTAAATAGGGTGACTTGAGAGGTTAGACTTAGCCTAAGTAGGGGTATGGGACTCTACCAATGCCTTGCACTAGTTTGCCTTGATGGAAGCTTTAGGAGGTTGATATTATGTATGTATATGATAATTATGTAAATGATGATAATATGTTGATTCTACATGTAAATGATGTCATATGATGATGGTTATCCTTATGAACATGTATTTGGTCTATATTGCAAAAGTATGATGTTATGTACTCTTAAAGGTTATGTTATATGAAGTTGGACATTGGTTATGGATTCTTGTTGGGTTACTTGATTTAGTAAGGTTATGGGGCTTTACTTGGTCATTGCACTTGTTGACCTTATGAGGCTTCATTAGTAGTTGTCTTGCTTTATTATTATGTGATGAACTATTATTCATGTTTGTGATATTGTTACTTGATGATAGGGTTTTATTAGATTATGGGTTCAAGTATGTTGATGATATGCATGTTACTTGCTTTGACTTAACGAATATATCTTGTTGATTGACATGGGTTGCTTGAGTATGCATAAGACTTTCAAAAGATACTATAACATGATTTACTTAAATGTCCCTTTTTAGCATGATTTTATATTATATGTGCATATGCTCTCATACTTAGTACAAGTGGTGTACTAACCCCATTTTCTCCCTTTTCCCAAACATTTTAGGTTTTGTCGTTGAAGGCTCATTCGAGACGACTTGAAGAAGACTTGGACATTCTCTATCATCCAAGTTAGTAGGTCCTCACTTTTCGAGGGTGATGCCAATATCTAGCTTATGGAGTTGTTTAGTTCTAAGACTCTTCCTTCTATTTTCATTTGAGTACGAATTGTATAAGCCTTTATGTGGCTTTTTTACAATGATGTAGGGCTATGCCCAAATTGCTATGATCGTTTTAGATGGTTATGAGATGAGACAATCTTTACGACTATGTTCTATATTATATATATGTATGTGCAATAAAAGTAGAAGACTATGTAATCTTTCTATACGAAGGATCTATGTATACTCAATAGGAATATATTATCTGTATGTAGAGGTCTACTGTAACAACCCTAAAAATGAATAGGATCAAGACTTAGGTGTTTCAAGAATGCTTGCGATTAGACCAAGGTCCACACGTATCGATACACGTAGAAACAGACCTCAGAACCCTTACTACGACCAAGCCAACTAACTTGGGGAGTTAATTGAGTTTGTAAAGGTTGGAACCAACCATGTGAGGCTCACGAAAACGAAGATTTAATCGAAAGAGTTTTTACCGGACTCAAAAGAAGAAATTTTAAGTTTTGAGGGTCCAAGGGTAAAATGGTCTTTTCCAGGCCAAGGGTAATATTGTAATTACCCTGAGTAATTAATTAATTAATTAATTAAGTTAAAAAAACAAAGAAATTCGGGTGGGGCAACCCGAAGTGACCCATTTTCGCAAAATGGGGTCACCCGGGTTCGAACCCCACTAGAAGCAAGATTAAACTTGCTTTTATTTTAATGTGTTAACTTAGTTTTTAATAAATAATTAATATTAGCTGATTTAGGAAAAATAAATCAGATTTTTATTAATTTTGATTAATTATTGAGTTGACTAATTCAAACCCACAAAGTCCTACTTCTACTAGACTTCTATCTCCCTTTTCCCCCACTCTCTTTGCACGATTTCTCTCTCTCTTTCACTCTCTTTTTCTTGGATGAAAACGTGAGAAAAACAATCAGCAAAAGAAAAATAAAGTAAAGGCAAAAGTTCATCAAAAACTTGAAAGATAGAAACTCAAAGAGAAAACAATTCGGTAACGTTAAGCAGAACTACTACGCTAGTCGGGTGAGGTGTGACTTTGGGTGTGTGGAATGATTTGTGGAGGAGTTCTTGGGCAGCATTTTGAACATTTAACAAGAAAACAAAGGTATGGGTTTTCTTACTCTTGGTCCCTTTCCCAAGAGACCCCTAGGACTCAGTATATTCGGCTCAAAAACTAAGGTTGATTCCCCTATTGCATGTCCCTGTCATTAGCTCCCAACGAATGTAGGTTGGTATGAATGTTGGTAGACTTAGGATTATGTGATGTTTGTGCTGAATGTTAATGTATTGGATGTACGTTAATTCATGAAAATACAACCATGTGTGTGTTCGAATTAACAAAAACAAAATGTGTATGGCATGTTGAGTCTCGGCCTAAGGGCTTGATTTTGTTAATATTTTGGTGGTTGTTTTATGTACACTAATTGAAGTAAAATGTGATGTTCATGTGACATGAAGTGTGGCTGAATTGAGGAGTAAACATTTTGGTTAAGAATTCGTGAAAAATTGTATTAAAGAACGTACCAAACGAACTATGTATTGTCCTATGAATCGACTACCAAATGGAGATAAAAATGAGTAAAGAAGTTACTTTGAATTTCCAGCATTTTGTTGATATATCTCTGCCAAATTAAGATGTTTAAAATGCCAAGAAAAATAAGGAAGATTAGGTGAGGTCTTTGAGGGTCGAACCCGAGACCTCACCCCTTTAAAAAAAAAAAAAAAAAAAAATAAAGAAGAAGAAAATTCGTGTGGTGAGGGGGATTCGAACCTGCCTTGGCTGGGAACTAAGTGTGAAGAAAAAGAAAATAAGAAATGAGAGGGGTGGGATTCGAACCCACACCCTCTCGGTTAGGAACCAAGGAAAAGAAAAAAAAAATAAAGAAAATTTTGAGAGGCGTGGGAATCAAACCCACGACCTCTATGCAGATGAGGGGAGTAAAAAAATAAAAATGAAATGAGGATGTGGGGATTCGACCCCACAACCTCACAGTCAACTCAAATAAGTCAACTTTCAAAAAGGAGAATAAAATAAAGAGGTTGTGGGGGTTCGAACCCACAACCTCTCAGCCTTAAGCGAATGGAAGGGAAAGGAAAATAAAGGAGAATTGTAGTGTGGCTGAGGGGACTAGACCTCGGGTCCCAAAGTCTCCTATAGGCCGAAACTAATAAAAGAAAAACGAAGATGGGGTTGTGGGGTCTTGAACCCACAACCCATCGGCCAATGCAAGAAAAATTTTAAATAGACAAGTAACCCTTCAATGTAAATATTGTGATTTGACTTAGAGTTAAAATGTTATGAATATTAGAATGAAATCAATTAATAATGTAAATGACATTCAATTGATTCAAGACTTGGGTTCCTTGCCCAAACTTCCATTTGATACATAAGTCATACGTGAACAAATCATCCAAGAATAATGCCACCTACTTAGATTAAATTAGAGATCTTGGCATAACTACAAGATACATAAGTCTTGTACTACATAATCTTAGGAATGTAAGAATTACTTAACGAACTATGAATGAAGCCTCATGGCTTGTGTGTATAGACTCATAAGTCTAACATACGTTCAAAAGTAAGTGAACCTAAGATGTATGAAATGAAATGATGAACCCTAGAAGGGTTACGTATGAGTGTAAATACACTAAATGGCCAAGTGCATTGACATATGATGAGATGAACAATGAAATAATCAAATCCTAGAAGGGTTAAGTAAGGGTGTGAAACACACCAAATGGCCAAGTGCATTGGCATATGATGAAATGAACATTCACGTAATAAGAGGTGAATAACTATGAAAAGCAAAGATGTTAATGATGATGAATGAGGTGACAACATGATATGAGGCTAATGTAAATGATGAGAGTAATCTCAAATGAGCCTAAGTAAATGTTACCAATACGTACTCACCTATGAGAGTGTAAGATAATAAAGAGACCAGTCTCTATGAACACTCTAATGAGAGTATTGAGCTTAACACACTCAATACGAATGATGAGATGAGAAATCATCTAATGAGCTATGATGTCCTCATACTAGAAGCCAGCTTCCATGACGTATGAGATGAATGTAATGAAACTTTATACTGAGCACCGATAGACTAGCTATGAGCGGTGATGCCTTCTTTCGGGAAGGGCGTAGGTTCACATAACTCTCATGATATGAGACTGTTCGGCTTGCCGGGTATGGGTCTCCTTATATCTCCTAGTCTTCGAACCTATACTGCCAATATAGGGATCTGGCGGGGTTAAATTCCCATATACGCTAGCATGTTATTGGATCACTTTGGCCGGTGATTCCACCTCTTTTCGGTGTGGGGGAGACACTGGATTTCATGATTGCTCACATGATCTATGTCGGTTAAAGTTAAAGTTCCCAATGAATGAATGAGGCCAGCCTCAAATGATGCACACAATGAAATGAATGATACCAAAGGTGTTAGGATAGGATAATCAAAAGGTGAGTTAGATTCAAGTAATGACATTAGGTCATTCTTGGTCATTGCACAACGAACCTAATGAAAGTCTTAAACTACATCCTAGGTATAACCGGTGGTTACACTGGACTATGAACGAAATGAAATGAAGTACGTATGAATGAATGAAGCAGACTTTGTGTTTGCTAATGAAGACTCCCTAGTTGAGGTCCCATATGTTGAGCCCTCATTTCTGGGATGTCTTAATGTCAAGTCCATGATTCCAAGGTCTCATGGCATATGAATAAATGATATGAAAGAAGTTATGTGCTACATGTAAAATGTACTGTATGCTATATGATATGTGCTATGTGTAAATGTTATGTGCTGTGTGCAAATGTGAAAAGTATGATGATGTATGTTATTCTCATGGTATCACTTTCCTAATCCAAATTTGGAAAGCTCACTTACTTTCCTAATCAAAATTTGGAAGCTTTCCTAATCTCAATTTGGCAAGTCCACTGACTTGACTTCCAAAAATCATGTTGTTAGGAAAGAGCTATTCTTTCTCATGCATGTCCTTGGTGTGTGCTTGCATATACCCATACTTAGTACAAGTGTGTACTAAACCTATACAAACTCTACTATTTTAGGTGCAGGCACAGGTGGACGGTAGAGCTACAGGATCATCATTGCAGTTATCCGGACATCCAGCATTCATCCGGTTTTTGGTAGGTCCTCATGCTTTCGAGGATGCTACTGTTTATGTTCTAGCTTAGTTTAGGAGTTGAGATAGTGGAGCATGTTCCACTAGCGTTTTTTTCTTATTTTATTCAGACTATGTATGGGTGCCATTTTGGCAATTATACGACAATGTTATTGAACTATTTCTTTCATTTGATTATCTCTTAATGTTTAGATGGTTGATGTTGAACGAATTACGAATGTATTAGAAATGTTTAGTAAGTAATGTTTAGAAACAGAAAGTTTCAAATTTTCCGCTAAAATTAACCTATGTAAAGTAAGAATGACGTAAGTAGGCTTGTCTGCGACCTCTGAGAGGTTAACGACGCCGGTCTCGTCTGGGGTCCAGATTCCAGTCGTGATATCTATGTAAACCTCCATGTAGAAGTAATGAAAGTTTCTAAATTTTCCGTATTTTTGACCTATGAATGTTATCACGAATGCTAAGAGGCTAGTCTTAGTCCTCAAAGAGGACGACGACGTCAGTTATTTCTAGGGGGTGCTCCCCGAATGTTACAACCATGATCACCAATTCAATCCAATAATCATAATATATAATGAATTCAAAGCAATACAATAACAATATATCCATTTAGTACATCCTACACATGACTCTAACATAATTGATTCATAATTCTATAGCTCAAAGTAAACTACAAAAGAAATCAATAGTATAAGGACGATGAATTCACCCATAATATAGTCAAAATATGTATTCAAGGTTTGAATGGATTCATAGAATTTTTAGGTTAAAATCATAAAACTAACATCAATTTGTTCATAATATAATATTAAAAATGTTTTATGCAAGAACCCATGGCTAGATTAGAAGTTAGAAGTTCATCTTTTGAGAAAGCTTTAGAAAATCACTTTGAAGATTGGATTCTTGAAGAAAATAGTTTCAAGGATGAAAACCATACCTTAATTGATGATAGACCACGAAAATTGAGAAGAATTGATGGAGAAACCAAGCTTTAAGCTCAAATCTCCCTTCAATCTCTAATGGTGTTCTAAAGAGTTCTTTCGAGGTCTTGGGGATTTGATTTTAAACAATGACTTGAATATGGGTTCTAGAATTATAAAGCTACTTCAAATACCTAAAATGTCTTTAATAAACCGTCCAACTAATTTTAGGAAGGCTAGGTGAAAACCCCATATTGCACTTGGGCTGGCCGAGACACCTGCAGAAAACGCAGGTGCCATCGATGGACTAGCACCTACGAGACGTCGTCCCATTGACGGCCCGTGCTGGTTACCAAACTTTCGGACAAATCCTACAAAATAGGAGCTTAAGCTCCCCAGGTTAAGTCTGAACCTACGCCCTCCACCTACAGGGCGTCAATCAGCCTACTCGGCGTTGATTTCCTCCGTTAGTTGGGCTGGTTTTGACAGTTTTGGCTCTTTGAGTTGGTTCCTCCTCAAGGACCCTTTTGTTGGTCCTTGAGGAGTTTTATCCGGACGTTTCCAACCCCAAAATATAGTCATACACATGTTAAGGACCTCTCACTTAAATTTCATCCAAAACAAACATGTAAAACTTGATGAAACATACTAAGGCACACATCAATATAGATTTATCAATCTAAGACAGCATGTACATAAATTGAATACAATTATTACATCATTCAATATCCCATAGAAAACTACACTAGACTTCATAAGCATTAAGTCAATATCAAGTAAACTATAAAGTAGTCAAAATCTAGGGTTCATGAATTACATGGTTTCATAGATTAATTATGTTAAAGCCATCTAATTAACATCAATATAATAAATTATAATGATTCAAAACCTTTAATGCAAGAACTCGTGGGTAGATGATAATGTTGGACAAGTTCATCTTTAGAAAACATAGAAGTCTCTTTGAATTTTGGGCTCCTTCATGAATAGAGTTTCAAGGATCAAAAACAATACCTCCATGATGTTAATCCACAAAACTGATGAAGAATAACCACTCAAATCTCCAATCCAAGATCTTCCTTGAGTTTTGGCATCTATGGAGTTCTAGAGAATTTCTTATGGGGGTTTTGATGTGGAAGAATCAATTCATCTAGGTATTTTAAGACTTATATATCCACTGAAAATACCTAAAATACCCGTAATACCCCTAAGTAACCGCCCAATCTCTTATTTAGACGTTGGGTGAATTTACCAATTCACCCTTGCAACTTACCGTGAACTGCACTGGAACAGGCCTCAAAGACGGCCCATTTCCTAACCAACGGACCGTCCTGTTGGTCCGTGGTTTGGGACTGAGGCTGGTGTTTGGAGGCTAAGGCTCCCATGCCTAAGTATTGACCAATGCCCTTAATCGATGGGGCGTTGACCAGCCTATTGGTCGTCGATTGCCTTACTTGATTGGGCTAGTCTAAGACAACTTTTGGCTCAAGGCAATGTTCCTTCCTCAAGGACCCTTGGTTTGTCCTTGGGGACTTTCACCTGGACTTTTCCAACCCGAATACGATCGTATACAATTTTAGAACCTCCCACCTCAATTTCATTTAAAACGAACATGTAAAACTCGACGAAACAAGCTAAGACACACAAAGTTGTTTCAAGGCAAACCTTTCGAATGTCATGGACGTTCTTGGACGTTTGATCTCTAAACTTCACAAAACTCGACAAACTGACTATATGAACTATTTTAGCTCATATAAGTACCTCATACGCTCATGAAACTCACATATAGGCACCTAAACACACATGAGACACAACGGTGACTAGTCGGCGAACGTCTTAGTCGTCCCTTGACGTTTGACTTCCAATGCACCTAATACTTTAGACAATGCCTCAATACCACATTATAAACCATTTTAGGACCTTAGACCTTCATTAAAACCATGTTAGGCTCTATATTCACCTAAGTCATTTTCAATGTATGACAATCTCCCCCACTTGGACAACATTCATCCTCGAATGACACTTGCCACTCTCCGAATACTTCCAAGAATAGAGATTCAACTAGTAGCTCAAAACCATACCATATAACACCTTATATAACATACAATCAAGGGAAAAACATCAATTTCACATAATCAAGAGAATCACAACACAACAACATGTTAGAAACAAATCTACAACTCATTATCCCATAAAATTCACATTCTTCATTTAAAATAGCAAAGAATCATTTTATATTAATAATAATACTCATATACATCAGTTATCACCATATTACAACAATTTTCAACTAAAGAATGAATTCATCAATTTTGCAAAATTTTCACAGTGAACTGGCAGCTTTATAGTGAACTATGCCATAATTTTCAAAAATGCATCTTTTAGGCAATTGATGATAGAAACGTGCAAATATGGAAAGTAAAACCATATAAACACATTCTTTAACATAATCATAACTATATAAAATACATAATGCAAGGATTCAATGAAATTCATTTCTAATAAGATTCCTAAACATCATGAACATGCAATATGCTTCTATGACCATCTAGTCCATCTACTAACCATACTCCCCCACTCAGAAGAAAGTGATACTAAAAAGGAATACAAGAACTTACCATTATCCGGCTTTGATCCTCTTGCCCGGAGTGCATAGAAACGAGCCTTCGCCATTGGAACATCGTCTATTGAAACATTAGGAGCCACTTGCTTACCCTCTTTTCCTCTAGAAACAATAGTAGCACAATCCTTCACTTTGTGTCCATCTTTACCACAACCAAAGCAATTACCGTTACCAATTAGACACTCCCCATAATGATTCTTTCCACAAGTAGCACAAATAGTCTTGCCATTTTGAGAACCACCTCCTTTCTCAAATTTCACCTTAGAACTCCTAGATTCATCTTGACTTGAAAACTTCTTCTTGGACCTAGGTTGACTTTGATCACTAGACCCACTCCTCTTCAAATTTCTAGCAATCCTACCAAGTTTAGACTCCTCAGTTGATTAAGCATAAACCATGAGTGTAGCCAAAGTCATATCATCATGTAGCATGGCCGTACAACATTCTTCTCTCACTAGGTCGGCGACCCTGATCACAAACCTACTCATCTCATCCCTTGGGTTAGACACCAAGGATGGAGAAAACCTAGACAACTTAGAGAACTTCAAAGAGTACTCATCAACACTCATATTGCCTTGCTTGAGATTGATAAACTCCTCTACCTTCACCTACCTCCTCTCACGGGGAAAGTACTTTCCTAGAAAAGCTTCTTTAAATTCTTCCCACTCAATAGGACCCGACTCAACCGGCGTATTATCCTTCCATTGAGTGTACCACACTTGAGCCACCTCCCTCAATTGGTACGAAGCTAACACCGCCTTCTCCCTATAAGTCACCCTCATGGCTCTCAACACCTTATACACTCCATCTAGGAGCTCTTGGGGATCCTCTCCTACATTAGAGCCAAGAAATATAGGAGGATTAATCCTCACAAATCTCTAAATCTAGATGTCATAGTGCTCTCCACGATATTCAATCTAGGCGCAATAACCATATTCACATGGGTAGTCAAAGCTTGGTCTAAAGTAAGTAAAGCCTCCCTTATCTCCCCATTAGTCATTTCTGGGGGAACCACCAGAACCTCGTTATCTCCTTCCACAATAGGGACTTGTGCATCTCTAGCACCTTGAGAACCTTGAACCCATTGAGAATCTTGAGCACCTTGAGGAACATGGTCAACTTGTTCCACTTGAGAAGGAATATCCTCATTCACATTATTCTCCTCAACTGTCCTAGACGGTATCCTCCTCGTATTCATCTTCCTAGAAACACAAGGAAAACCATATGAAAAGAAAACTCATAATATTTTACTCTACGGCATGACATAGGAGTAGAAAAGAAGGGAAACTCTATCGTTCTATAGCCTCCCGTCAATAGATGTGTCGCGACTCACACCGATGGTCTAGACTCTACTAGACATGACTTTATGAGACTTTTTGATTCCTAAGACTACTTGCATAACCAATGTTCTGATACCAAGATTGTCACGTACCGAGAGCATAACCTAGAAGATATGATACTCTCGAAGTGCAACCAGCGTACTTGACCTCTCATAGGTCTCATACAAGACCTTTCTTATCATTTATTGCATTCACATATATGAAAAGTAGTGCGGAATTAAAACTTTTCACTAAATTTTTATTAGTCTTTTAAAATATCTTTCATATAAAATCAAAGGAACTAAGTCTCATATCATAAAATCTTAGACTCACGAATATACTTGGAACACGGCCCATACAATGGAAATATAATACTATATGTCTATTACAATACTTCAATATAAAGAAATGCTAAAGACATGTATGCCCTCGAGTCAAGTGAGGACATACTTCAACTTGCTTGAACGATCTTCTAATCCAAGCTTAGCTACCAAAGGCACATTGACCTATGAATCACTTTAGAGATAGATATAAGCATGGAAATAGTACAAACACATGTACAAAGTATGGCATAATGCATACAAATCATGAAAACGGACACTTATTGGAAATATGCTCTTTATAATTTAAATATCATAACATAAGCATAACAACAACCTTTGAAACTTTAGAAACACATAAGCAATCCCTTAAGCAATTTATCACATTTTTGGAAAACTTTACAGTAAACCCATGTCACTTTACAGTGACTTAATTCACTGTTACATTGAAGTTTCTCAACTTCACAAAGAACGGTTTCTAGCATGCAATACTCTCACTAAAATCTATCCTAAGACTCAATTAAGAAAGACAATGAGACACACACTCTTACAATACACCCAACACAATGTAACATATATGATATGACATTCACCTCTCTAAGGTTATCAAAAGGCTTACTTAAGTACTACTAGAAGAGAACGCCCATACACCGTCTTCAAGATTACCTAAATAATCCTTATGACTACCTAAAATTAGATCATGTTCACTTTATCAACCAACCTTCTTAACTAGAGACATTCTCAAGATTTCCCTAGATAAGATATGAAGAGATCATCCTTTATGCCCCCTTCACACTTTAACTAGGAAATCCTTAGACTTACTCTAGATTAGGCATTCATTGATTTACATGCTTCCTATAATTAGTCATTACTTCATTAGTTCATTTAAAGACATTCATTAGATAAAGGAAATTCAAGTAATGGTCTTGGAGAAGACCTAGGGACTCTCACCAACATCTTAAAAGCCTATTGTGCAATGTCTAGATAGCGTCCCATACCACCACCTAAATTTCATATAACTTCTCAAATACTAGTAAGTATGCCATATTATTAGAATAGGCAATAACCGACATAGATCATGGTAGCAAGGCATGGAATCCAGAGTTGTAACCTACTGCGATGGAGGGTGTCCTACTTGCCAATGGTAGAACTTTGACACATCCCATGTAGGCACATGGTTAAGGAATATGAAGGGCTTACTTTGTAATTTAGTCTCATTCTTCACTAGAGCTACTTCCCTTACCATATTCACTCGGTGATAGGCTTTATACTCATAGAGTAATTTACATTAAAGGATAATACGAAGAGGTTCCATATCTAGTTCATGTCCTAATTACATTCACCCTACCAAAGAGGTCCCCTAGGGCTGCCTTACAATGGCGACGAAGATAGCTTAATGACTTTCCTAAGGATGATATGATAACGTTCCAGCCAACCATACTTAAGTCCACCATTCATTACAAGAAGGATACCATTACGGCTTTCGACTTCAAGGTTCATAACCTTACCACGACGTTCTAGGTTTCACATAAAGGACCTTCTTAGAATCATTCAAGGTCTCATGTCATTCATTCATACAAGAATAAGAGGATTTAACATCCTAAGTCAAGACATCTCACATTCACATTCATACATGCATCAAGTAAGGGACACAAGTCTACCACACAAGATTAACCAAGACTTCACTTTTTCACCTATAACATATCATACTAGAAGAACATAGGAATAACGATTATCATCTATAAGTCACCCTATACACTACTATAAAATCCTCACTATAACCATCATAGACTCATATAGGCAAGTAGGAATAATAATAAATCAACTCTAAGACTACACACATAAGGACATAGTCTTATTCTAACATGATCACCTAATATCAATATAAGAACACATACATTCTTATTACTTAACATGTAGGTATATATGATCATACTTCACATAATCAACCACACAAATCATCATAATACTTTAAGTAGTACCGACAAGGCCATGATCATCATAATACAAAAAGGAACGCCGAAAAGGCCACCTCATTCACATATCATCTCCACCATAAGTGGACCATACCAATCACAACATAATTCAAGAGCAACATTACATAAAATAAAGAGAATTAGGGCAGCGTACCACCAATCCATTCTCTCCACTTCAATCCTTAGCTAAATTATCCAATTCAATACCAATAGGACCTTACCCATGGCCATGATCATCAATTCAATGCATAAATAATATAACCCAATGAATCTAAGTCAATTCAATATAGATTTATCAATCTAAGACAACATATACATCAATTGAATACAATTATTTTTGACGAACCTGGAAATTCTATGACTTATACTAGAGCATTATGTGTTGAGTAATGATGATTATAGACCTAAATAAGTATAAATAACTTTGTTGAGAAACATTGGAGCCATAGCATTAAAGAAAAGCCTTAACGTCCGAAAACTAGCGAAATTTAACTAGTTGACGTCCCTAGGTTAGGTGAAGGTTTCTAAGGGTCATATGAAGTCCAAAACTTGTTAAGTGACTTAATATAGGTAAAACCTAGTATATATGGTGAAAATTTTCAGGTCCGATCCCCCAAGTATCGTCTGAGGGGCTCACGAAGAGACCCCACATTGGATAATGTAAGCTGCCAAGAGGCAGCAACTTTTGTTCTTGGAGGGAACGAGCCCGCATCACGGACTTGGTTCACCCAAGGTCAAAAGCTTGCAGAACAGCTCCGAAATAGGGACTTGTTCCCTGATGAAAAGTTTGAAAATAGAATTCGAGTTTGACTTCATTAAATGGTCAATCTAAGTTAGGAGTCTTTTGGGTATTTTAGGGGAGGGTTGTATACTGATTTTCCTTCAGTTTTCACTCACAATCACTCACTCAAATCAAAACCCCAAAACAAATCCCAAAAGCTCTCCCGTCTCTCTACATTCTCTTTACTCATCCCCCCATTGAATACGCTTTGAATCTATAAGAAGAAGACTAAATCCCTCAAGTTTCTACTCAATTTCGTGGTTATTCATCTTTAAGGTATGTTTTCTTTCACTCTTGGGATCCATTTCCTTAAGATGTCCCTCCAAAAGATGATTTCTAAATTTCCCAAAATCTAGGTTTTCTTCTACACACGGGTCTTCTTTGGAAATCAAAATTATGAATCAATTGTGGTTAATTATGATGAATTAATGTTGTATAAGTATATATTGATGGTTAATTTATGATTTCCTATGAGATTTAGCTAGACCCATTTCATTTCCCCAATTTCATGAAAACCTTGAATTGATATGGTGAATTGTGAAGATTATGAATATGTAGATTGACTACATTGTTGTTAATTATGCAATTACTTCTTGAATTTACCTTGTATATCTAATTGGGTATGTACTCTTGGTAATGGGATTATGAAGGTTATTGGAAGGACAATGAGGTATGTTGATTGGTTCTTCTTGGATTCAATTAAGAATTATGAGTTACTTAGATAGTAATGTTTCTAAGTCTAATGTGTGGTTTTGATGTTTATGCTAAGTATTCCTCATCTCTAATCCTAAGATACTGAATTAGACATGAGATAAGTATGCATGTTATGCTACGGTTATTGTATGATTAAAAGTACTTCCTATGATTACAATAAAGTGTTAAGTGAAAGGTTTATTCACTTATGAAGTGGTGTCTAAAGTGAAAGGATTGTTCTCACTTGTGATGACCTATGAGCTATATATTATAGGATGTTTACATAGGGGTCTAGAAGAGACTAATGTGAATATGTATGATGAGATAATATGATTACCAAAGGTATTAGATGCTTAGCACCGAAAGGGCATGTAAATGAGATAGAGTTCTCACGTTTACTAAGTGAGGCCTCCCACATGGGTTTACTCACGTTAGTAAGTTCGTATTTCCTAATTATGTGTTGTCTCATGAGATGGAAACCTCCACGTTAGTAAGTCAAGGTTTCTATAAACAATCTCCTTGACCCTTAACTATGTGCCCACATAGGATTCTCGCTTTGTGGATCCACCAAGATAACTACGTATGAATGATTACACCTTAGGCAACTTTTAATCATCTCTTTTCGGTGTGGGAGTATATCACCGGATTCCATGTAGCTCACATGGTATCATGTCGGTTGTTGCACTTCTTTCCCTAACGTAAAAGTAAATGAATAAGTTTAGTATGTGAACTCTTATTGGGTTTGTCTTGAAGGCTTCTACATAGGGTAAGGAAGGGTATGGGACTTTTCTTACTCATTGCACATGTGGGGTCCTAATTGATGGTTCTAGTAGTGTTCTTTTTATGATTATGACTATGATTATGATTATGTTGATAAGTTGTGAGTAGTATTCGTGTATTTAATCATGTTATGATGAATTATGAGAATATGTTGTGAGTATGAAGTGGGTTGCTTAATGTGATATTTAGCCTTGGATAGGATTATGGGGTTCTATCTTTGGCATTGCACAAGTATTGCTTGGGTGATCTATGTGTTGGGTTACTATTATGTTGAATTTTATTTGTGATGTTTCTTATATATGCATGTCAGAGTTAAAGTGATAGAAAGCATGATTTTGACTAAATTGTCCTTTTCTCATGCATTGACGATTTTGTGCATATGAGTTATACCTAGTACATGTGGTTTGTACTAACCCACGTTTTCTCCCTTTTCTTAAACATTTTTAGGTTCATGCCATTGAGGAGATTCGTGGTCATTGAAGAAGAAGACTTGGCTCTTTCCTAAGTCAATTGGTGAGTCCTCATGAGTTCCGAGGATAGAGCCACTCATCAAGCCTTATTATTTTTGTCTATGTTTGAGACAATTATTCCATTCTAATGTTGAGACTTCATTGTAGCCTATATGACATATTGTAATAGACTAAGGGCTATGCTCAAACTATTGTGATTTACTTTATAGATGGTTTAATGTGAGACAAAGTGTTTGACAAAATTCCTATATGTTGTATGTTGTTTATGCGAGAAGCCTATGTATTCTTCCTATGTAGAGGTCTATGTAAACCTCCTTGCTATATAAGCAAAAGTTTTAATTTTTCCACGTTATTGACCTATGATATGATATGACGAATGCTAAAAGGCTTGTCTTTGTCCTCTTGGAGAACGACGACGCGGGTTACACCTAAGGGGTACTTTGGGTCGTAACAAACTCTGTATCATATCATGAGGTTGAATAATCTTAGGATTGATGTCTCACTAAACCACGTCTACGTAGGGTCTTATTCATATTTGTGAGGCGCACCACACTTATGAATGAGAGATTATGTCATGCTTAGGAACTTCCACTCTCTTGTTATTCCTCAGTCGTGCCTAAGAGTCTTTACTCTATCTATTCCTTTCTTCTAATCCTTTTATTGTGCTTATAGGCAATGAATACAAGGAGGAACAACCCTCGAATGGACGGAGAGGAGAATTTGGATGAGGCGGTTCCCCCTCAAGCTCCTCAAAACCCTCAAGTTCCTATTGAAGAAGGGGCTATATCTAATGTTGAGATAAGGTCAGCCATTCATAGCTTGACTCAAGTGTTGGCTACCCAAGTTGCTAGAGATGCAAAGGTGCAAGTGAATCCCAACGTTTACACTACCACTTCAAGGATTAGGGATTTCACAAGGATGAATCCCCCTACTTTTTATGGTTCTAAGGTGGAGAAGGACCCACAAGGATTCATTGATGAAATATTCAAGGTTTTTGATGCTATGAGTGTCTCTTCTCAAGAAAAGGCGGAACTAGCCGCCTACCAACGCAAGGATGTAGCTCAATTATGGTATGAGCAATGGAAGAATGAGAGGCTGGTTATAGAAGGTCAGATTACTAGGGGAGCTTTCAAAACAACTTTCCTTGATAGGTTATTTCCCTAGGAACTAAGGGAGAGGAAAATGAAGGAAATCATCAACCTTCGTCAAGGAGTTATGAGCGTGAAGTAGTATAGTCTCAAGTTCACTCAAATATCAAAGCATGCTCCTACTATGGTTGCGGATTCTAGGGCCAAGATGAGCAAATTTTTCATGGGGATATCCGATCATGTGATTATTAAATGTAGTTAGGCTATGTTGATTCCTAGCATGGACTTCTGTCGTCTCATGGTTCATGCTGAACAAATTGAGGAGCAAAAGCTTAAGCAAATTGGTAGGGATTTGAAGAAGGTGAGAACCGAAGAGGGGAATTCTTCTAAGAATAGGTTTGAGGTTCAAGACAAACCAAGGTTCAAAATGAGGTTTTCCATCGTAATGCTCCAAGGGTAAGGTGCCTACTCCCAAGCCCCAAAAGGGGAAAGGTGGAAGATCTTATGTTGAAAAGCCTCTTTGTGCAAAATGTGATAAAAGATATGATGGTAAGTGGCTAGTTGGCACGGGTAATTGCTATGGTTGTGGAAATAGTGATCACATGAAGAGAGATTTCCCTATTGTGAAGTATCAATAAAGGGAAAATGCTCAAGCTCAAGCAAGTGCCCCAAATCCGTATGCTCCTAAGAAGAATCACTTTTATGCTCTCCAATCCCGTAGTGATAAAGAGAGCTCACCGGACGTGGTCACTAGTATGTTAAAATTATTTTCCTTTGATGTATATGCTTTGTTGGATCGAGGAGCTACATTGTCATTTGCGACCCCTCTTGTAGCCATGAAATTTTAAATACTACCCGACATATTAGACGAACCATTTACGGTTTCTACTGCGGTGGGTGATTCTGTGGTGGTTAATAGAGTCGATAAAGTTTGTCCTATTTCCTTGCCCAATAGAGTTACATTTGTTGACATGATAGAACTTGATATGCTAGATTTTGAAGTTATATTGGGTATATATTGGTTGCATGTTTACTTTGCCTCTATTTATTGTTGGACAAGGATAGTGAAATTTCAATTCCCAAATGAACCCATTTTTGAGTGGAAGGGAGGAAACTCAAATCCTAGGGGTAAGATCATCTCATGTCTAAAAGTTTGCAAATTAATTGCAAAGGGTTTTCTCTACCACATTGTGAGAGTTAGGGATCTTGAATCCGAGGTCCCTCCCATGGAGTCGGTACCCGTAGTGAGGGAATTTCCGGAGGTATTTCCCGATGACCTTTCTAGAATTCCTCCAGAATGGGAGATTGTTTTCGGCATAGACTTGTTTCTGGATACAAAACCTATTTCAATCCCTCCTTATCGGATGTTCCCGGCAGAGTTAAATAAGCTAAAGGCTCAACTCAAAATTTGTTAGATAAGGTCTTTATTCAACCGATCATATCTCCATGGGGTGCTCCAGTATTGTTTGTAAAAAGATGGGTCTTTGAGTATGTACATCGACTATCTTCAATTAAACAAAGTCAGTATAAATAATAAATACCCTCTCCCTAGGATTGATGACTTGTTTGATCAACTCCAAATAGAGAGCTATTTTTTAAGGATTGAATTGAGATCGGGTTATCATCAACTTAGAGTGAGGGAGGTTGTTATTTCAAAAACGGCATTCCAAACAAGATACGGTCACTTTGAATTCCTAGTGATGTCGTTTGGTCTAACAAATGCCCCGGTGGTATTCATGGACCTTATGAATTGAGTTTGTAGAAAGTATCTTGAATTGTTTGTGATTGTCTTTATTGATGACATTTTGATATACTCTAGGAATGAAAATGATCATATGAGACACTTTGAGAATAGTTTTGCAAGTTCTCAAGGATAACCAAATTTTTTCTAAGTTTAACAAGTGTGAGTTTTGGTTGAGATCGGTTTCGTTTCTTGGTCACCTTGTCTCCAGTGAAGGGGTAGAGGTTGACACAATGTAGACAGAAGTGGTCAAAAGTTTGCCTAGACCGTTGAGTCCTACGGACATCCGAAGTTTTCTAGGGTTGGCCGGTTACTATAGGAGGTTTGTTGAGGGATTATTGTCTATCGTATATCCATTAATGGTGTGAACCCAAAAAAAGTCCAAATTCAAATGGTCGGAATCATGTGAAAAGAGTTTCCAATTATTGAAAGATAGACTCACCTCCGCTCCGGTATTGAATTTACCAGAGGATACCTAAGGGTTTGTGGTTTATTTTGATGCCTCTCGAGTGCGTCTAAGATGTGTGCTAATGCAACATGGAAAAGTCATAGCATATTCCTCTAGACAACTAAAGCCACATAAGAAGAATTACCCAACTGATGACCTTGAGCTTGCGTCCGTGGTATTTGCATTGACAATTTGGAGACATTATCTCTATGGGGTGCATGTTGATATATTCACCGATAACAAGAGTCTATAATATGTGTTTACCCAAAAAGATTTGAACCTACGTCAAAGAAGATGGTTAGAACTTTTAAAGGAATATGACATGAGTGTCCTAAACAATCTCACAAAATCTAATGTGGTAGCGTATGCTTTGAGTAGAGTTTCCATGGGTAGTGTGACTCATGTAGTTGATGATTTGAAACAGTTAGTAAAAGAGGTTCATGGGTTGGCTCGTTTGGGCGTCCAATTAAAAGACTCTCCAAAGGGTGGTTTCGTGGTTCGCCACAACTCCGAGTCAACTTTGGTGGTTGGGGTGAAATCCAAGAAACACCTTGATCCTCTATTGTTGGAGTTGAATGAAACAGTCTTTAGTAAGGTTAATGAGTCTTTCTCTCAAGGAGAAGATGGGGTGCTTAGGCACCAATGTAGGTTGTCTGTGTCGGATGTGGATGGTTTAAGGGAATTGATCATGGAAGAGGCTCATGGCTCCCGGTATTCCATTCACCCTGGTTCTACAAAGATGTACCACGACTTACGAGAAACATATTGGTGTAATGGTATGAAAAGGGACATAGAGGACTTTGTTGCTAAGTGTACGAATTGCCAACAAGTAAAAGCGGAGCATCAAAGGTCGGGTGGCTTGACTCAAAATATAGATTTTCCTACATGGAAATGGGAGGATATTAACATGGATTTTGTAGTGGGGTTGCCTCGTTCTAGAAGACAACATGACTAGATTTGGGTCATTATGGATAGGCTAACCAAGTCCGCAAATTTCCTTCCTGTCAAAGTCACATATTCGGTGGAAGATTATGCCAAATTGTACATTAGAGAGATAGTGAAGTTATATGGAGCCCCTTTGTCCATCATTTTGGATAGAGGTACTCAATTTACCTCCCATTTTTGGAAAGCTTTCAAAAGTGGGATTGGTACGAAGGTGAAACTTAGTACCGCTTTTTATCCCAAGACGTATGGTCAAGGGGAACACACTATTCAAACCAATGAATATATGTTGAGGTCTTGTGTGATTGACTTCAAAGGTAATTGGGATGACCACCTACCTTTCATAGAGTTCTCCTACAACAATAGCTACCATTCGACATTCTCTATGGCACCCTTCGAGGCACTTTATGGGAGAAGATGTAGATCTCCGGTTGGGTGGTATGAGGTGGGTGAGTTTTCTCTACTTGGTCCCGACATGGTGTATGAAGACCTTGAGAAGGTTCAAGTTATAAGAGATAGACTAAAAGCAGCTCAAAGTCGACAAAAATCTTATGACGACAATATAAAGAGTGACCTTCAATTCAAAGTAGGAGATTTGGGTCTATTTGGAAATTTCACCCAAAAGGTATGATGAGGTTTGGAAAGAAGGGGAAGCTTAGTCCTCGTGATGTGGGCCCTTATGAAATTTTGAATCGAGTTGGGAGTGTTGCATATAAGTGGAGGTTGCCAAATGAGTTGGCCATGATTCATCCGGTATTCCATATTTCCATGCTCAAGAAGTGTATAGGGGACCCGATTTCTGTTCTTCTTCTATAAGGTTTAGGGGTAAAAGAGGATCATTCTTATGAAAAGGTCCTAGTTGAGATCTTGGATCGTCAAGTTAAGAAATTGAGGAATAAGGATGTCACCCCCGTAAAAGTTTTATGGAGGAACCACCTTGTTGAGGGTGCAACATGGGAGGCAAGGCCGACATAAAGTCCCGTTATCCTCATCTTTTTCCCCTTATTCCTAGCAAAGATTGAGGTTAGTAGTTCCTATATGACTATTATGAAAAGTATTGATCTTATCATGTTTTTCTAAATATATGTGCATATTATAGTAGAAGTTCATGCCTTAGTTGAGTTCTTTTCTTTCCATGAAATATGTTTATTATGTTGGCTTTCACTTAAATGTGTTGTGTGCTATAAGTACTTATGGAAGATTATAATGAGCATGTTTGATATTGTTTTGATAAGGAATCAACATGTCAACTTTTAATGTTCATATTTAGCTAATATTTAAATGGCGAAGGTAGTACCTCCTTATGTGATATGAAGAGTTTAACTTTTGTTATGGTATGTGTGGATTAAGTTCCTATTTGTTGATGCTGTGTTATGTGTTAAAAGGATTTCAGATTTCCTCTTATGAGCTGTGGATCAGTTAGTTCGTTGGATGCTAGTCTTGAGTCATCCTATAAAAAGGTTTAGAGTGTCATTCGGGGACGAATGTTCCTAAGAGGTGGAGTATTGACACACCCGGAAATTCTATGACTTATACTAGAGCTGATGTTTTGAGTAATGATGGTTTTAGACCTAAATTAGTGTAAATAACTTGTTTGAGAGGTACTGGAGCCATAGCATTAAAGAAAAGCTTTAACGTCCGGAAACTAGCAAAATTTAACTAGTTGACGTCCCTAGGTTTGATGAAGATTTTGGAGGGTCATATGAAAGTCCAAAACTTGTAAAATTACTTTAAATAGGTAAAACCTAGTATATATGGTGAATACGTTTAGTTTCGACCCCCCAAGGATTGCCCGCGGGGTCCACAAATAGACCCCATATTAAACAAGGCAAGCTGCCAAGAGGCAGCAACTTTTGTTCTTGGAGGGAACAAACCCGTGTCGCGAACTTGGTTCACCCAAGGTCAAAAGTGAAGCTCGTGTCGCGGACTCTTCTGTATCGAAAATTATTTTTGGAAATCTTGCGGGAATAGCTCCACGACGCGGACTTGTTCCCCGACGAAAAATCTGAAAATAGAATTCGCGTTTGACTTCGTTAAATGGTCAATCTAAGTTAGGGGTCTTTTGGGTATTTTAGGGGAGGGTTATATATTTATTTTCCTTGAGTTTTACCTTACAATCACTCACTCAAATCAAAACCCCAATACAAATCCCAAAAGCTCTCCCTTCTCTCTACATTCTCTCTTTACTCATCCCCCATTCAAGAAGCATTGATGCTTGAAGAAGAAGACCAAACCCCTATATTTTCTACTAAATTTTGTGGTTAATCATCCTTAAGGTATGTTTTATTTCACTCTTGAGATCCATTTCCCCAAGAGGTCCGTCCAAAAGATGATCTCTAAATCCCCCAAAATCTAGGTTTTCTTTTACACATAGGTCTTCTTTGAAAATCAAAATTATGTAACAACTGTGGTTAATTATGATGAATTAATGTTGTTTAAGTATATATTGATGTTTAATTGATGATCTCCTATGAGATTTCCCTAGACCCATGTCGTTTCCCCAATTTCATGAAAACCTTGAATTGATATGGTTAATTGTTAAGATTATGAATATGTAGATTGACTACATTGTTGGTAATTATGTAATTGCTTCTTGAATTTACCTTGTCTATGTAATTGGTTATGTATTCTTGGCAATGGGAGTATGAAGGTTCTTGGAAGGACAATGATGTATGTTTATTGGTTCTTCTTGGATTCAATTACGAATTGTGAGTTACTTAGATAGTAATGCTTCTAAGTCTAATGTGTGGTTGTGATGTTGATGCTAAGTATTCTTCATCCCTAACCATATGATATTGATTTAGACGTGATATTTGTATGTATGTTATGATACAATTATTGTATGATTGAAAGTAGTTCTAATGATTACAATAAAGTGTTAAGTGAAAGGTTTATTCACTTATGAAGTGGTGTCTAAAGTGAAAGGATTGTTCTCACTTGTGATGACCTATGAGCTATATATAATAGGATGTTTACATATGGGTCTAGAAGAGACTAATGTGAACTTGTATGCTGAGATAGTATGATTACTAAAGGGAATATATGCTTAGCACCGAAAGGGCATGTAAATGAGATGGAGGTTTCACGTTTAGTAAGTCCGGCCTCCCAAATGGTTTCCTCACGTTAGTAAGTTTGGATTCCCTAATTATGTGTTGTCTCATGAGATGGAAACCTCCACGTTTGTAATCCAAGGTTTATAGCAACAATCTCCTTGACCCTTTACTATGTGCCCACATAGGACTCTAGTTTAGTTGATCCACCTAGATAGCTACGTACGAAAGGTTACACCTTAGGCAAGTGTTAACCCTCTCTTTTAGGTGTGGCAGTTAAACATCGAATTCCATGTAACTCACATGGTCTCATGTCGGTTATTGCAATTCTTTCCCTAACGTAAAAGTAAATGAATAAGTTAAGTATGTGAACTCTTATTAGGGTTGTCTTGAAGGCTTCTACATTGGGTAAGGGAGGGTATGGGACTTTTCTTACTCATTGCACATATGGGGTCCTAAGGGATGGTTCTAGTGGTAATCTTTTTATGATTATGACTATGATTATGATTATTTTTATAAGCTATGAGTAGTATTCGTGTATTTAATCATGTTATGATGAATTATGAGAAGATGTTGTAAGTATGAAGTGGGTTGCTTAATGTGATATTTCGACTTGGGTAGGATTATGGGGTTCTATCTTTGGCATTGCACAAGTATTGCTTGGGAGTTCTACGTGTTGGGTTACTATTATGTTAAATTGAGTTGTTATGTTTCTTATATATGCATGTTGAGTTAAATTTATAGAAAGCATAATTTTGACTAAATTGTCCTTTTCTCATGCATTTAGGATTTTGTGCATATGAGCCATACTTTGTACATGTGGTTTTTACTAACCCATATTTTCTCCCTTTTTCCCAAACATTTTAGGTTCATGCCATTGAGGAGATTTGTGTTCATTGAACAAGAATAGTTGTCTCTTTTTTATGTCAATTGGTGAGTCCTCATAAGTTCCAAAATAGAGCCACTCATCAAGCCTTATTAGTTTTGTCTATGTTTAAGACAATTATTCACTTCTCATGTTGAGACTTCATTTTATTCTATATGGCATATTGTAATAGACTAAGGGCTATGCCCAAACTATTGTGATTCACTTTATAGATTTTTTAATGTGACACAAACTGTTAGACTAAATTCTTATATGTTGTATGTTGTTTATGCGAGAAGTCTATGTATGCTTCCTATGTAGAGGTATATGTAAACCTTCTTACTATATAAGCAAAAGTTTTAATTTTTCTATGTTTCGACTATGATATGTTATAACGAATGGTAAGAGGGTTGTCTTAGTCCGCTTTGAGGACGAAGACGCCTGTTGGGGTACTTTGGGTTGTACTAATTACATCATTCAATAACCCATAGAAAACTACACTAGAATTATAAGCATTAAGTCAATATCAAGTCAACCATAAAGTTGTCTAATATCAAGTCAACCATAAAGTAGTCAAAATCTAGGGTCCATGAATTACATGGGTTCATAAGTTAATTATGTTAAAATCATCTAATTAACATCAATATAATCAATATATAATGATTCAAAACCTTTAATGCAAGAACCCATGGATAGATCATAAAATTGGACAAGTTCATCTTTAGAAAACTTTGAAATCTCTTAGAATTTTGGGATCCTTGATGAATAGAGTTTGAAGGATCAAAAACCATACCTCAATGATGTTAATCCACGAAACTGATGAAGAATCGGCACACAAATCTGCAATCCAAGCTCTTCCTTGAGTTTTGGCTTCAATTGAGTTCTAGAGAATTTCTTAGGGATTTTGTGGTTTTGATTTGGAAGAATGAATTCATCAAGGTATTTTAGGACTTATATATGTAACAACCCTAAAATGGCTATGCTAAGTAATGCTTAATGTATCTAGAACGCCTACGATTAGACGGGGTTCACACGGATTGAGACGCGTAGAACCAGACCTCTGAACCCTTGCAACAGCCAAGCCAACCTACTTGGTGAGTTAGTTGAGCTAGGAAAGGTTGGGTCCAGCCATGTAGGGCACCCGAATATGAAGATCTACCCGGATGAGTCTTAACCGGACTTAAAAAGGGGTAATCTTAAGTTTGGAGGCTCTAGGGGTAAAATGGTCTTTTTCTAGGCTAAGGGTAGAATTGTAATTACCCTAAATATGTAATTAATTAATTAATTAATATGGTGGAGGGGCAATTTGGGTAGAAAGGGCCAAAATTGACCCTTTGAGGTAAATCTTGCTCCACCCGGGTTCGAGCCTTGGTGGGAGCAATGATTTAATTTGATTTATTTTATATAGTGGATTAATTTAATTAATTAATATTTAATTGCTGATTTAAGAAAAAGGAAAAAAAATAAGATTTTATTTATTAATTAAAGATAAATCCTAATTTGACTAAGTCTCTCCCTAATCTCCTAATCCTAAGTTAGCACTCTCACATGTTTCTCACCACTTCTCTCTCACTCACGATCTGCCTTCAACAAGAGGAAAAGAACAGAACGTCAAATACAAAAGTTCATCAAGAACTTGAAAGCTAAGAAATCAAAAGCAAAACAAGCTTAGAAAGGAAAGGTAAAAATCAATTTCTCGACTGATTTTGCTTGTTCGGTGGTGAGACGTTGGCTTAGTGGGGAAATAGGCAGCACGTTGAATCACTTTTGAACAACTTCAGGTATGGGTTTTCTTCTCTCTTGGTCCTTTTCCCAGGAGACCCCTAAGTTCATCTTAATTCCAGTAAAAAAAAACTAAGGTTGTCCCCGTTGCATGCCCCTGTGATTAGATCCTTTGAAAGATTCAAAGCATGTGTTGGTATGTCTTCTGGTAGATAATTTTAGGTCTGCTTGTGATTATGTGTTGAATATGTATTTGGAAGTTATGTAAGGAATCAAATATGTATTCCGGAAAAGTGTATTAAGTTAACTGTTTGAGCATGTGTGTGCTATAAATTAACTATGTTGCTGCCTGAAATTTGTATGTTAAAAATGTTGTTTTTCAAGTGTATGAAAATGTTAAAGGTGTGATGTTCATATAAGAATAATGTTGCTGATTAAATGTCACCCGAAATACTCCAAGAATCAACATAAAAACTTGAGAGAAAGATGGATTGAAAGAGACCAAATTTCCAGCTTGCTGGAAATTGTTGGTCTCGGCCTAAGATTGGAAAAATGAGCTATGTTTTAATTTTTTTTTAAAAATATGAGGTCATTGGGGATTGAACCCGAGACCTCACCAAATGCAAATTACATAAAAAATTCATGAGAAAAACGAAAATTAAATTAAATGTGGTGAGTGTGAA
The DNA here is from genome assembly GCA_022817965.1 of Solanum lycopersicoides. Classification (NCBI taxonomy): domain Eukaryota; kingdom Viridiplantae; phylum Streptophyta; class Magnoliopsida; order Solanales; family Solanaceae; genus Solanum; species Solanum lycopersicoides. The sequence continues at coordinate 29,704,221 of CM040624.1, forward strand.
TTGAACCCACAACCTCTTGAATAGATGAGAGAGTTAGGAGAAAAATAAAGGAGAAAAATAAAATGAGGTGAGTGGGGATTGAACCCACAACCTCTTGAATAGATGAGAGAGTTAGGAGAAAAATAAAGGAGAAAATAAAATAAGGTGATTGGGGATTGAACCCACAACCTCTTGGATAGGTGAGAAAGTTAAGAGAAAATTAAGAGAAAAAGAATGAGCTCGTGGGTGATTGATAACACAAATCTCCTTGTCTTAAACAAGAAAGAGAAGAGGGAAAAGAAAGAAAATGATATGGGGGTGATGGTGTCACGACCGGAATCTAGACCTCAGACGAGACCGGCATCATTGACCTCTCAGTGGTCACACACAAGCCTACATACGTCATCATTACTTCATCTAGGTTTATTTTAGCGGAAATTTTGAACTTTTTTTTACTTAACATTCTTTAAGACATTCTACTTAAACTCATAAACGTTCACAATCAACCATCTAATATTAAGATCATCAAATGAAAGAAATAGTTCAATACTGCATTAAGTGTATACTTGCCAAAATGACACCAATACAATGTTTGAAATAAGATGAGAAAGAAACGCTAGTGAAACATACTCCACTAACTCAAAACTATATCTAAGCTAGAATATAATGGGCAAGCGTCCTCGAAAGCATGAGGGCCTACCAAGTCCGGATGAATTCTCCACGTCCGGATAGCTTCAGCGTCGACCTGTAAGCTCTAACGTCCACCTGTGCCTGCACCTAAAAATGTAGAGTTGTATGGGATTAGTATACACTTGTACTGAGTATGGGTATATGCACACACACCAAGGACATGCATGATCATGAAGAGCTCTTTCCTAACGATATGAATTATGGAAAGTCAAGTCAGTGGACTTGCCAAATTCGGATTAGGAAAGTCTTGCCATGAGCGTAACATGCATCATCATACTTATCATTTTGCAAACAGCACATAACATATTTCACATATCATATCACATAGTTCATATCATTCTTTCATATGCCATGAGACCTCGGAATCATGGACTTGACATTAGGACTTCCCAAAATGAGGGCTCAACATATGGGACCTCAACTAGGGAGCCTTATTTAGTAAACACAGAGTCTGCTTTATTCATTCATACGTACTTCATTTTCATTCTTTTCATATACTAGTACAACCACCAGTCATACCTAGGATGTAGTTTAAGACTCTCATCGGGTTCGCTGTGCAACGACCAAGAATAACCTAGTGTGATTACTTAAGTCTAGCTCACCTCTTGATTATCCTATCCTAACACCTTTTGTATCGTTCATTTTATTATGTGTATTCTTTGAGGCTGGCCTCATTCTTTCTTTGGGAAATTTATCCTTAGTCGACATAGATCATGTGAGCATCATGAAATCCAGTGTATAACCCCACACCGAAAAGAGGTGGAATCACCGGCCAAAGCTAACCAAAACATGCTAGCGTATATAGGGAATTGAACCCTGCTAGATCCCTATATTGGCAGTATAGGTTCAAAGACTTGGAGATATAAGGAGACTCATACCTGGCATGCCGGACAGTCTCATCTCATGAGGTTTACGTGAACCTCCGCCCTTCCCGAAGGAAGGCATCACCACTCATAGCTAGCCTATCGGTGCTTAGTATAATGTTCCATTACATTCATCTCATACATCATGGAAGCTGACTTATAGCATGAGGACATCATAGCTCATTAGATGATTTCTCATCTCATCATTAGTATTAAGTATGCATTAACTTCAATACTTTCATTAGAGTGTTCATAGAGACTGGTCTCTTCATTAACTTTACACTCTCATGGGTGACTACGTTTTTGGTAACATTTACTTAGGCTCATTTGAGATTGCTCTCATCTTTCACATTAGCCTCTTATCATGTCGTCACCACATTCTTTAACTTTAGCACATTTACTCTTCATAATTACTCACCACTTTACGTGAATGTTTATTTCATCGTATGCCAATGCACTTGGCTCTATAGTGTGTGTCACACTCTTACTTGACCCCTCTGGGGTTTCATTATCTCATCACATAATATCTTAGGTTCACTTACTTTTTAAATGTATGCTAGACTTATGATTCCACACATGCAAGCCATGAGGCTTCATTCATAGTGTATCTAAGTGATTCATATTTACCCAAGATTATGTGGTACAAGACTTATACATCTTGTAGGTATGCCAAGATATTGATTTCGATCTTTAGAGGTAGCATTCATTAAATAATTGTTTGCGTATGACTTATGTGTCAATACGGAATTGGGCAAGAGGACCTGATTTCGAAACCCTTGGGCAACACTTAATCTTACATTAAACTTGGTGATTGCATTTTTCAGATTTGAGGGACCCTAGATCGATCCCCATCAGCCCCATAATATTTCGTTTCTTTTTTACCCCTCCTAACTCTCTCATCTATTCAAGAGGTTGGGGGTTCAATCCCCACTCTCCACATTTATTTTTCTCCTAACTCTCTCATCCATTCAAGAGGTTGGGGGTTCAATCCCCACTCTCCACATTTATTTTTCTCCTTTATTTTTCTCCTAAATCTCTCATCCATTCAAGAGGTTGGGGGTTCAATCCCCATTCTCCACATTTATTTTTCTCCTTTATTTTTCTCCTAACTCTCTCATCCATTCAAGAGGTTGGGGGTTCAATCCCCACTCTCAACATAATTTTTCCTTTCATTTTTTCATGAAATTTTTATGTATTTACATTTGGTGAGGTCTTGGGTTCCATTCCCAACGACCTCATAATTTTTAAAAAAAATTAAAACATAGTCATTTTTCTCACTTCTTGGCCGAGACTTCAAATTTCCAGCAAGCTGGAAATTTGGTCTCTTCCAATCCATTTTTCTCTCATTCTTTTGTTGATTTTTTTTGTAGCATTTTGAGTGACATTCAGTCAGCCACCTTAACCTTTTATGAACATCACGTTTTTAGCATTTTTACACACGCAAAACACAACATTTAACATACAAACTTCAGGTAGCAAACATAGTCAAATATTCAGCACACACATGCTCAAAACAGTCCACTTAATACACTTTTCCGGAATATATTTTTCATCCTTTACATGATTTTCTACCACATATTCAATACATAATCACAACCAGACCTAACATTATCTACCAGAAGACATACCAACGCATGCTTTGAATCGTTCAAAGGATCTAATGACAGGGGCATGCAACGGGGACAACCTTAGTCTTTCAATCGTGATTTAAACTGAACCTTAAGGGCCTCTTGGGAAAGGGACCAAGAGAGAAGAAAACCCATACCTTAATGTCGTTCAAAATCTTTTTAAATGCTTCCAATTTACCACGAAACCAAGCCTCACCACCGAAACTTCAAGCAAAATCCTGTCAAGAACTTGTTGTTGCTTTTCGTTTTTACCTTAGTTTTTCGTTTGAGTTTTTGTGTGTAAGTTCTTCAAGTGTGAAAAACTTTGTTTTTTCCTGATTTTTCTCTTTTACTGATGATGAGAACGAGAAAGAGATGGTGGAGGGTTTTAAACGTGAAAGTGAGAGAGAGATGTGAGGTAGTGTTCCCTTAGAACTAGGACTTTTAGGCAAGATTTGGTCAAATAAAATATATTAATTAATAAATAATAATTAATAATAAAAATCTGATTTACCATTTTCTTAAATCAGCAATTAAATATTAATTAATTAAATTAATTCACCAAATTAAATAATTCAAATTAAATCATTGCTCCCACCTAGGTTCGAACCCGGGTGGAGCAAGATTTCGCTCAAAGTGCCAATTTAGGCCCTTTCTCCCCAAATTGCCCCTCCACCATATTAAATAATGAATTAATTAAATATTTAGGGTAATTACAATACTAGCCCTAGCCTGGAAAAGACCATTTTACCCCTAGACCCTCCAAACTTAAGATTACCCCTTTTTAAGTCCGTTTAAGACTCATTCGGGTAAATCTTCATATTCGGGTGCCCTACATGGTTGGACCCAACCTTTCCTAGATCAACTAACTCACCAAGTTGGTTTTCTTGGATGTTTCAAGGGTTCAAAGGTCTGGTTCTATGCGCATCAATCCGTCTGAACTCGGTCTAATCGTAGGCATTCTAGACACATTAAGCATTACTTCGCATAGTTATTTTCGGGTTGTTACAGATGGGGATCAAACTAGGATCCCCCAAATCTGAAAAATGCAATTATCAAGTTTAATATAAGTTTAAGTGTTTCTCAAGGGATTCAAAATCGGGTTCCCTTGCCCAATCCCGTATTGAAACATAACTCGTACGTGAATAAATATTTAATGAATGCTACCTCTAAGGATCGAAATTAGTATCTTGGCATACCTACAAGATGCATAAGTATTGTACCACATAATCTTGGGTAAATATGAATCACTTGGACAAACTATGAATGAAGCCTCATGGCTTGTATGTGTGTACCCATAAGTCTAGCATACGTTTAAAAGTAAGTGAACCTAAGATGTTATGTGAAGAGATGATGAAACCCCAGAGGGGTTAAGTAAGAGTGTGACACACATTAAAGGGCCAAGTGTATTGGCATACGATGAAATGAACATTCAAGTAAAGGGGTGAGTAATTAAGAAGAGTAAATGTGCTAAAGTTAATGAATGTGGTGACAACATGATAAGAGGCTAATGTGAAATGTGAGAGAAATCTCAAATGAGCCTAAGTAAATATTACCAAGACGTACTCACCTATGAGAGTGTAAAGTTAATGAAGAGACCAGTCTCTATGAACACTCTAATGAAAGTATTGAAGTTAATGCATATTTAATACTAATGATGAGATAAGAAATCATTTAATGAGCTATGATGTCCTCATGCTAGAAGCCAGCTTCTATGATGTACGAGATGAATGTAATGGAACTTTATACTGAGCACCGATAGGCTAGCTATGAGTCGCGATTCCTTCTTTCGGGAAGGCAGAGGTTCGTATAATTCTCATGAGATGAGACTGTCCATCCAGACGGTTATGGGTCTCCTTATATCTCTTAGTCTTTGAACCTATACTGCCAATATAGGGCTCTAGCAGGGTTCGAGTCCCTATATACGCTAGCATGTTTTTGGTTTCACTTTGGCCGGTGATTCTACCTCTTTTCGGTGTGGGGTAGACACAGGATTTCATGGATCTCACATGATCTATGTCGGTTAAAGTTAAAGTTCCCAAAGAATGAATGAGGCCAACCTCATGTAATGCACACAATGAAATAAACGATACCAAAGGTGTTTGGGTAGGATAATCAAGAGGTAAACTAGACTTATGTAATGACACTAGGTCATTCTTAGTCATTTCACAGTGAACCCAATGAGAGTCTTAAACTACATCCTCGGTATAGATGGTGTTTACACTAGCCTATGAATGAAATGAAGTGAAGTACGTATGAATGAATGAAGTTGACTCTGTGTTTTCTAAAGAGGGCTCCCTAGTTGAGGTCCCATATGTTGAGCCCTCATTTTTGGAAGTCCTAATGTTAAGTCCATGATTCCAAGGACTCATGGCATATGAACAAATGAAGTGAAATATGATATGTGATATATGCAATATGTTATGTGCTATGTGAGATATGTTATGTGTTGTGTGCAATATGATGCGTATGATGATGCATGTTACTCTCATGGCATGACTTTCCTAATCCTATTTTGGCAAGTCCACTGACTTGACTTTCTATAACTCATATCATTAGGAGAGAACTATTCTAAATCATGCATGTCCGTGGTGTGTGCTTGCATATACCCATACTTAGTACTAGTGTTTCTTTCCCAGTTATTTTCAGATACTGTATTGGTGCCATTTTGGCAACTCTATATTTTTATACGGATATGACTATGTCTTTCATTTGATTATGTTGATATTAGACGGTTGTTGTGAAAGCTTATGAGTTTATGTAGATAGGCTTATATGACTTCAATGTTTCTCACTATGAAGTCTAAGTAAACAAAAAGTTCAAAATTTTCCGCTAAAATTAACCTAGATGATATAACGATGACATATGTAGGCTTGTCTGCGACCTCTGAGAGGTCAACGACGCCGGTTTCGGCTGGGGTCTAGATTCCGGTTGTGACAAAGTTGGTATCAGAGCACTAGGTTAAATTCCAAGGATAATAAGTTCACATTAACCACATCGAGTAGTTTCTAACTTATGTTAGTGAAGTGCACCACTATCATGAATTAGAGACTGCATGATGCGTAGGAAAATTTCCCTTCTTCTGATGTTATCATGCTTTCCTTAATGTCTGATTTCTTGGTATTATGAGCGTATCTAACATCAATTCTATTTTTTCAAAAAATGAACACAAGGGGGAACGCTGGTCGTGGAAGAGTAGGAGCAGCTGCTGGGGACAACCAAGTTCAACCCCAGGCTCCAGCTGCAGGAATGGCCATGCCAGTTAACCCAGCTGGGTTGACTCATGCTGAGGTGCGGACAGCTTTGGCACAAATGGCTCAAGCTATCACTGTGCAGACAGCTCAGGCTTTGACGGCCCAAGCCAACAGACATGAGGTTCAGCAGGAGAACCCACCAGCCCACAACATGGCGAACAGGTTGCGAGACTTTACGAGGATGAATCCTCAAATCTTTACAGGATCTAAGACTGCAGAGGATCCTCAGGAGTTTGTGGAGGAGGTCCAGAAGATTCTGGTGGCGACGGGGGCCACGGAGATTGAGAAAGCTGAGTTGTCCTCGTACCAGTTGAAGGATGTTGCACAGGCTTGGTGCAAGATATGGCAGGATAGCAGGGCATTGTGAGGAGGTCCGATCACATGGGAGTTGTTTAAGACAGCTTTTCTTGAGAGGTTCTTCCCCAGAGAGATGAGAGAGGCTAAGGTTCAGGAGTTCATCAACCTTAAGCAGGGCTCGATGACTGTCAGGGAGTATTCCCTGAAAATTGTTAAATTGTCCAGGTATGCCACTTCTCTTATGTCGAACAGCAGGGATGAGATGAGCAGGTTCCTTACAGGGATCTCAGAGGAATTGGAGGAGGAGTGTCGGGCTGCGATGCTTCATGATAGCATGGACTTGTCCAGGCTGATGGTGCATGTCCAGCAGGTTGAGGACAACAGGAAAAAGAGAAGAGTCTGTGAGGTCAGGAGGCCTAACCCTTCTGACCAGACAGGTTCCAGCACAGGTGGTGCCCGGAGAACTTTTGGAGTTAGTTATCAGCCCAGATTTAAGAAGGGTCATCAAATATCAGGGAACTCTAACTCTCAAAGGAGTGCAACACCTAGATGAGGCAGACCCGAGCCAAATAAGGGCAATGGAGGTGATGTGCAGCGTCCCATAAAGGAATGTGCCAAGTATGGCCGTATTCACAGTGGAGAGTGCAGACTAGGCACAAATGCCTGCTTCGGTTGCGGAAAGAGGGGACACATGGTAAGGTAATGCTAAGCCTGGGCCTAATCCCCAGAATGCTACTGCAGCCGAGCGTCCTAAGAGGAAGAGATTCTACGCCTTGAAGGGCAGGGAGGAGCAGGAGAAGTCTGCTGATGTGGTCACAGGTATGCTGCAAGTTTTTTGAACCTCTGTTTATGCTTTACTTGATCCAGGGTCCACACTTTATTTTGTGACTCCCTTGTTTACTCTTTCTTTTGAAACACTACCTGAGGTTTGGCATGATCCTATTGTAGTTAGTACTCCCTTGGGAGAAAATGTGAGAGTTGATAGGGTTCATAAAGACTGCCGAATAGTAGTATGTGGTAATGTGTGCAGACCTTGTTCTGTTACCCATGAATGACTTCGATGTTCTACTTGGTATGGACTGGCTCCATAAATGTTATGCCTTCATGGATTGTCATAGTAGGGTTGTGAGATTCCTTTTCCCTAATGAATTAGAGATGGTCTGGAAGGAGTACTATTCGAGTCGTTCAAGTCCTTTGATTTCAAACCTAAAAGCTAACAAAATGATGTCCAAGGGATTATTATGTCATCTTGTGAGTGTTAATGATCTAGATCATGACATTCTTCCATAGACTCTGTGCCTGAGTGAATGAGTTCCAAGATGTTTTTCCCGATGATTTGCCTGGAGTCCCTACCCCTCGAGAGATTGATTTTGGTATCGACCTAGATCCCGATACCAAACCGATCTCAATTCCTCCCTACCGAATGGCTCAAGCGAAACTCAAAGAGTTGAAGCTGCAGTTAAAAGAACTCACAGATAAGGGCTTCATCCATCCGAGCATATCCCCTTGGGGCGCTCCAGTGCTGTTTGTGAAAAAGAAGAATGGAACCCTTAGGATATGTATCAATTATCGGCAGCTCAACAAAGTCACTATAAAGAACAGGTATCCACTTCCCAGACTAGATAACTTATTCGATCAGCTCCAAGGGTCTAGTTTCTTCACGAAGATTGATCTTTGCTCCGGGTATCATCAGCTTAGGGTTAGGGATGGAGATATCCCAAAGACAGCCTTTCGTACCCGTTATGGTCATTATGAGTTCTTAGTCATGTCTTTTGGTGTCACTAATGCACCAGCTGCATTTATGGACCTCATGAACGGAGTCTTCCGTGAATACCTTGATTATTTCTTCATAGTATTCATTGATGACATACTCATCTACTCTAAGACCAAGGAAGAGCATGAACAACATTTGAGACTAACCTTGCAGGTACTTAGACAACATCAACTATATGCCAAATTCAGCAAGTGTGAATTCTGGCTTAGATCAGTGACCTTCCTGGGTCATGTTGTATCCAATACGGGTGTGGAAGTGGACCCCAGGAAGGCTGAGGCTGTAAAGAACTGGCCAATACCTCTTACTCCCACTGATATCCATAGCTTTCTAGGGTTGGCTGGTTACTATCGAAGGTTTGTGGAGGGTTTTTCTTCCATTGCTGCCCCAATGACAGCTTTGACTAAGAAGAAAGCCAAGTTCGAATGGACGGAGACTTGTGATTAGAGTTTCCAGGAGATCAAGGATAGACTCACTTCAGCCCTAGTGATTATTTTGCCTAAGTGTGGTGAGAATTACACTGTCTATTGTGATGCATCTAGGGTTGGTTTGGGTTGTGTTCTTATGCAGGGTGGTAAGGTGATAGTTTATGCGTCCAGACAACTCAAGGTTCATGAGAAGAATTATCTCACTCATGACCTGGAGTTGGTAGCTGTGGTGTTTGCACTGAAACTATGGAGGCACTACTTGTATGGAGTGCATGTGGATGTGTTCACAGACCACAAAAGTCTCCAGTACGTGTTCACACAGAGATAGTTGAACCTACGTCAGCGGAGATGGTTGGAGTTGTTGAAGGACTATGACATGAATGTCCACTACCATCCAGGTAAGGCAAATGTTGTTGATGATGCTTTGAGCATGTTGAGCATGGGAAGTACAGCCCACATTGAGGATGAGAAGAAGGAGTTGGAGAAAGATGTACACAGACTGGCCAGACTAGGTGTGCGGTTGATTTACTCTACTAGTAGGGGTGTTTCAGTTCATCCTAGTTCTGAATCATCCTTGGTAGTTAAAGTCAAGAAGGGTTAGCATCTTGATCCTGTGTTGATGGAGTTTAAGGACTCAGTGCTGGTAAAGATAGTCTTTTGCTTTGGGAGGTGACGACATACTTAGGTACCAGGACAGGATGTGTGTACCAGATGTGGATGATTTGCGGACTAAAATTGTTGCAGAGGCCCATGGTTCCAGATATTTGATACATCCAGGTTCCACCAAGATGTATCATGACCTTAAGCAGATCTATTGGTGGGATGGCATGAAGAAGGACATTGTTGAATATGTGGCCAAGTGTCCTAATTGTCAACAGGTTAAGGCAGAACACCTTAAGCCTGGTGGTCTTACTCAAATGATTGAGGTTTTGACATGGAAGTGGGAGGCCATTAACATGGACTTCGTGGTTTTTCTTCAGAGGACTAGGAGGCAGGATGACTCCATATGGGTTATTGTGGACAGGATAACTAAGTCTTCCCACTTTATACCTGTGAAGTCTACTTACAGGACCGAGGATTATGCGAGACTCCACATTGATGAGATTGTGAGGTGGCATAGGATTCCTTTGTCTACCATTTCAGATAGAGGAGCTCATTTCACTTCGCAATTCTGGAGATCCTTCCAGAAGAGCTTAGGCACACAGGTAAAGCTCAGTACTGCCTTCCATCCTCAGACAGATGTGCAGGCAGAGCGCACCATTCAGACACTGGAGGACATGTTGAGGGCGTGTGTGATCGACTTTAGAGGTAGGTGGGACGACCATCTGCCATTGATAGAGTTCTCATATAATAACAGCTATCACTTTAGTATTGGGATGGCACCGTTTGAGTCACTGTATGGTAGGAGGTGTAGGTCTCCAGTGGGGTGGTTTGAGGTTGGAGAGTCATCCATTTTGGGTCTTGAGATCATTCATGAGGCCTTAGAGAAGGTCAGGGTGATTAGGGACAGGTTGGATACTGCTTACAGTCGGCAGAAGTCTTCTGCAGATAACAGGAAGCGGCCCTTAGAGTTTGATGCTGGTGACTAGGTCTACTTGAAGATATCACCCATGAAGGGGGTGATGAGGTTTGGCAGGAAGGGGAAGTTTAGTCTAAGGTACGTTGGGCCATACAAGATTCTACAGCGTGTGGGTGAGGTGGCCTATGAGTTTGCGTTGCCTGCGGAGCTAGCTTCTGTTCATCCAGTCATTCATGTCTCTATGTTAAAGAAGTGCCTTGGTGATCCAGCATCGATTCTGCCTGTTGAAGATTTGGGGGTTGATGAAGACTTTTCCTATGAGGAGATTCCTGTTGACATTTTAGACCGACAGGTAAAGCGGCTGATAAACAAGGAGGTTTCCACAATGAAGGTATTGTGGAGGAACCATCTTGTTGAGGGTGCTACGTGGGAGGCCGAGGCCGATATGAGATCCCGTATCCTCATCTTTTTAGCTCTTGAGGTTAGACTTCCTACTTTTGAGTCTAAGTTTCCTCTTCTCCTCTATTCTTTGTTGATATTGCTTGACTATGTAAAGTACTTATGTTATGATAGGACTGTCATTGTTCGAGATAATTAGAATTGTCATTTGGGGACGAATGTTCCTTAGGTGGGGATAATGTAACAACCCTAAAATGGTTATGCTAAGTAATGCTTAATGTATCTAGAACGCCTACGATTAGACTGGGTTCACATGGATTTATGCGCGTAGAACCAGACCTCTGAACCCTTGCAATAGCCAAGCCAACCAACTTGGTGAGTTGGTTGAGCTAGGAAAGGTTGGGTCAAGCCATGTAGGGCACCCGAACATGAAGATCTACCCGGATGAGTTTTAACAGGACTTAAAAAGGGGTAATCTTAACTTTGGAGGGTCTAGGGGTAAAATGGTATATTTCCAGGCTAAGGGTAGAATTGTAATTACCCTAAATATATAATTAATTAATTAATTAATATGGTGGAGGGTCAATTTGGGTAGAAAGGGCCAAAATTGACCCTTTGAGCGAAATCTTGCTCCACCCAGGTTCGAGCTTTGGTGGGAGCAATGATTTAATTTAATTTATTTTATATAGTGGATTAATTTAATTAATTAATATTTAATTGCTGATTTAAGAAAAAGGAAAAAAAATCAGATTTTATTTATTAATTAAAGATAAATCCTAATTTGACTAAGTCTCTCCCTAATCTCCTAATCCTAAGTTAACACTCTCACACGTTTCTCACCACTTATCTCTCACTCACGCTCTGCCTTCAACAAGAGAACAATAACAGAACGTCAAATACAAAAGTTCATCAAGAACTTGAAAGCTAAAGACTCAAAAGCAAAACAAGCTTAAAAACGAAAGGTAAAAATCAATTTCTCGACGGATTTTGCTTGTGGTTTTGGTGGTGAGACGTTGCCTTAGTGAGGAAATAGGCAGCACATTGAATCACTTTTGAACAACTTCAGGTATGGGTTTTCTTATCTCTTGGTCCCTTTCCCAAGAGACCCCTAAGTTCAGCTTAATTCCAGTAAAAAAAAAACTAAGGTTGTCCCCGTTGCATGCCCCAGTCATTAGATCTTTTGAAAGATTGAAAGCATGTTTTGGTATGTCTTCTGGTAGATAATTTTAGGTCTGCTTGTGATTATGTGTTGAATATGTATTTGTAAGTTATGTAAGGAATGAAAGATGTATTCCGGAGAAGTGTATTAAGTTAACTGTTTGAGCATGTGTGTGCTGTAAATTAACGATGTTGCTGCCTGAAATTTGTATGTTAAAAATGTTGTGTTTCAAGTGTTTGAAAATGTTAAAAGTGTGATGTTCATATAAGGATAATGTTGCTGATTAAATGTCACCCGAAATACTCCAAGAATCAACATAAAAACTTGAGAGAAATATGGATTGAAAGAGATCAAATTTCCAGCTTGCTGGAAATTGTTGGTCTCGGCCTAAGATTGGAAATATGAGCTATTTTTTTTTTTTTAAATATGAGGTCATTGGGGATTGAACCCAAGACCTCACCAAATGCAAATTACATAAAAATTTCATGAGAAAAAAGAAAAGAAAATTAAATTTGGTGACTGGGGATTGAACCCACAACCTCTTGAATAGATGAGAGAGTTAGGAGAAAAATAAAGGAGAAAAATAAAATGAGGTGAGTGGGGATTGAACCCACAACCTCTTGAATAGATGAGAGAGTTAGGAGAAAAATAAAGGAGAAAATAAAATGAGGTGAGTGTTGATTGAACCCACAACCTCTTGGATATGTGAGAAAGTTAAGAGAAAAATTAAGAGAAAAAGAATGAGCTTGTGGGGGATTGATCCCACAAATCTCCTTGTCTTAAACGAGAAAGAGAAGAGGGAAAAGAAAGAAAATGATATGGGGGTGATGGGGATCGAACTAGGATCCCCCAAATCTGAAAAATGCAATTATCAAGTTTAATATAAGAATAAGTGTTTCTCAAGGGATTCGAAATCGGGTTCCCTTGCCCAACCCCGTATTGACACATAAGTCGTACGTGAACAAATATTTAATGAATGCTACCTCTAAGGATCGAAATTAATATCTTGGCATACCTACAAGATTCATAAGTCTAGTACCACATAATCTTGGGTAAATATGAATCACTTAGACGAACTATGAATGAAGCCTCATGGCTTGTATGTGTGGACTCATAAGTCTAGCATACGTTTAAAAGTAAGTGAACCTAAGATGTTATGTGAAGAGAAGATGAAACCCTAGAGGGGTTAAGTAAAGTGTGACACTCATTAAAGGGCCAAGTGTATTGGCATACGATGAAATGAACATTCACGTAAAGGGGTGAGTAATTATGAAGAATAAATGTGCTAAACTTAATGAATGTGGTGACAACATGATAAGAGGCTAATGTGAAAGGTGAGAGAAATCTCAAATGATCCTGAGTAAACATTACCAATATGTACTCACCAATGAGAGTGTAAAGTTAATGAAGAGACCAGTCTCTATGAACACTCTAATGAAAGTATTGAAGTTAATGCATACTTAATACTAATGATGAGATGAGAAATCATCTAATTAGCAATGATGTCCTCATTCTAGAAGCAAGCTTCTATTATGTAATGGAATTTTATACTGAGCACCGATAGGCTAGCTATGAGTCGCGATTCCTTCTTTCGGGAAGGCAGAGGTTCGTGTAATTCTCATGAGATCAGACTGTACGTCCAGAGGGGTATGGGTCTCCTTATATCTCCTAGTCTTTGAACCTATACTGCCAATATAGGGTTCTAGCAGGGTTCGAGTCCCTATACACGCTAGCATGTTTTTGGTTTCACTTTGGCTGGTGATTCTACCTCTTTTCGGTGTGGGGTAGACACAGGATTTCATGGAGCTCACATGATCTATGTCGGTTAAAGTTAAAGTTCCCAAAGAATGAATGAGGCCAGCCTCATGTAATGCACACAATGAAATGAACGATACCAAAGGTTTTTGGGTAGGATAATCAAGAGGTGAACTAGACTTATGTAATGACACTAGGTCATTCTTAGTCATTGCACAGTGAACCCAATGAGAGTCTTAAACTACATCCTCGGTATAGCTGGTGTTTACACTAGCCTATGAATAAAATGAAGTGAAGTTCGTATGAATGAATGAAGCAGACTCTGTGTTCGCAAAAGAAGGATCCCTAGTTAAGCTCCCATATGTTGAGCCCTCATTTTGGGAAGTCCTAATGTTAAGTCTATGATTCCAAGGTCTCATGGCGTATGAACGAATGAAATGAAATATGATATGTTCTATATGCAATATGTTATGTGCTATATGCAATATGTTATGTGATGTGTGCAATATTATAGGTATGATGATGCATGTTACTCTCATGGCATGACTTTCCTAATCCGTTTTTGGCAAGTCCACTGACTTGACTTTCCATAACTCATATCGTTAGGAGAGATCTATTCTAAATCACGCATGTTCGTGGTGTGTTCTTGCATATACCCATACTTAGTACAAGTGTGTACTAATCCCATTCATTTATCTACTTTTAAGTGCAGGTGCAGCTGGACGTTAGATCTTACGAGTCGACACAGAAGTTATCCGGACGTGGAGCTTTAATCCGGATTTGGTAGGCCCTCATGCTTTCGAGGATGCTTACTATTTTATTCTAGCATTCGACGTAGGCATTAGCTAATGGAGTATGTTCCACTAGTGTTTCTTTCCCAGTTACTTTCAGATACTGTATTGGTGCCATTTTGGCAACTCTATATTTTTATACGGATATGACTATGTCTTTCATTTGATTATCTTGATATTAGATGGTTGTTGTGAACGCTTATGAGTATATGTAGATAGTCTTATATGACTTCACTGTTTCTCACTATGAAGTCTAAGTAAACAAAAAGTTCAAAATTTTCCGCTAAAATTAACCTAGATGATGTAACGATGACGTATGTAGGCTTGTCTACGACCTCTTAGAGGTCAACGACGCCGGTTTCGGCTAGGGTCTAGATTCCGGTCGTGACAATATATCCAATTAAAATACCTAAAATACCCCTAAGTAACCGCCCAAACTCTTATTTGGCATTGGGTGTTTTTACCAATACACCCTTGCAACTTACAGTGAACTCCGCAGGAACAGGACTCACAGACGGCTGCCAAAAGACGACCCATTTCCCAACCAACGGTCCATCCTGTTGGTCCGTGGTTTGGGACTGAGTCTTGTCGTTGGATGATAAGTCTCCCACGCCTAAGTCTTCACCCACGCCCTCAATCGACGGGGCGTCGACCAGCCTACTGGCCGTCGATTGCCTCAGTCAATTGGGGTAGTCTAACACAGTCTTTGGCTCAAGGCAAGGGTCCTTCCTCAAGGACCCTTGGTTGGTCCTTGGGGACTTTCACATGAACTTTTCTAACACAAATATGATCATATACGAGTTTAGGACCTTATTTCATCCAAAATGAAAACGTAAAAATCAACGAAACATGCTAAGATACACAAGGTCGTTTTAAGGCAAACCTTTCAAACGTCATTGACATTCTTGGATTTTTGACCTCCAAACTTCACAAAACTCAACACACTGACTATATACACCATTTTAACTCATATAAGGACTGCATACGCTCATGAAACACACATATAGACACATAATCACACATGAGGCACATCGGTGACTAGTCGTCGAACGTCTTTGTCGTCCCTTGACATTTGACTTCCAGTGCACCTATTACTTAAAATTCTGCCTCAATACAACATTATAAACTATTTTAGGACCTTAGACCTTCACGACAACCATGTTAGGATCTAGCTTCACCTAAGTCATTTTTGAGGTATTACACTATGTGACTTTTAATATGCAGCGTTCATCAATTTCGTCCAAAGGTTAACACTCACTCCCGACCTCCTATATTCAACTATGAATGAGAATTCAAAGTGAGGGGAAATTTAAATAACTTTCAAGCAGTGAAGAGTGATGTAGTTGTGTGCCTACAGTGATATGCAACTCGAAGAAGTAGCCGATGTTTTCTGAACCCGATCACTGGACATTGGAGAATGGAGGAAGAGAGAATTTGGGAGAGAAAATGTTTGGCATTTGATGAAAATGAGGGTGTAGATGCTTTTGGGAGATGGGATATTTAATTGGGGAGTGATTTAGAGAGGAATTTGATGGGGTAAAACGGTTATGGCAAGGAATGTTAAAGGAAAATGAAGGAGGGAGATAATTTGAAATGTTTAGTTTTAATATAAGCGTCCGGGTCGGGTCGGTTCACTGGCCATCTGGATCCACAAGACCCCGTTGACAGTCCGTGGATTGATTAACGATCCGTCGATTAGGACCGTCGATCAGACTTAGACTTACAAAAATTTCAAAGCTTACGTGGGATCTACAGACACCATTGAACGACAGACCGTCAATGGTGTCCGTAGACCTCTGCACGAGACCATTTTCTGAAGATTTCTGATATTGCCTCCTGCACATGGAACACCAATTAGGCAACTTTTTGGAAATGAACCCTACATTAATCTCTATCCAATACTAGCACACAAATAAATGAAACAATTAGAATGACTAAACAAAATAATGAATATTTCTACATGGAAAATATAACCTATTGTTGGCTAGAGTGTACACCTTGGGTTGCCTCCCAAGAAGAGCTTGATTTAACGTCGCGGAATGATGCAGGCACCTTGATTACTCAGAATTCATCAATATTGTTGGCCTTAACAATTTAATGAACACTCTCTGCATGCCCAGATAAATCTTTATCCTTTTCATATTGATGGTGAACTTTGCGCGTTCCTTGTTCTCCACCTCAACCGCTCTATGTGGGAAAACTTTTGTGATGAGGAATGGCCCTGTCCACTTGGAGTTGAGTTTCCCCAGAAATACACACAATCTAGAGTTGAATAGAAGTACAGGATCACCAATCGCATATTCTCGCTTTTTAATTCTTTTATCATGATACTTTTTCATTTTCTCTTTGTAGATTGCTGAGCTTTAATAAGATTTTAGGCGGAACTCATCAAGAACATTCAACTCATTTAGCCTCTCTTATGATGCTCCGGTCTAATCCTGATTTAATATCTTCATTGCCCACATTGCCTTGTGCTCTAGATAGACCGGTAGGTGACAAACCTTTCCATATAAAAATTGGTATGGAGACATATCGATGGGGTCTTGTATGCAGTGCGGTAGGCAGAAAGAGAATTATCAAGCCTCCTTGACAAGTTCAATCTATTAGCATTTACAGCTTTTGACAAAATCTGTTTGATCTCCCGATTGAAGACCTCAACTTGCCCGCTGGTCTGTGGGTGGTAAGGAGTATACACATTGTATCAAACACCATATTTCTTCAGCAGCCCTTTGAACAATTTACTATAAAAGTTTGAGCAACCATCACTAGTAATGGACCAAGGTGCATAAAATCTGGAAAATATATTCTTCTTCAGGAATGCGGTGACACTCTTCCCTTCATGGTTAGGGAGCGCAGTTGCTTCCACCCATTTCGACACATAGTCAACCGTCACAAGAATATACTTCATATCATGCGAACTCAGAAACGGTCCATGAAGTCAATGCCCCACACACCAAATAGCTCAATCACCAGAAGGATTTTTAAGGGAAGCTCTTGTCTCTTTGAAATTACTCCATCACGTTGGCACCGATCACATGATATGGTGAAATATGAGCATATTGGTGGATGGTGGGCCAAAAGTACCCACACTGCAAGGTCTTATGTGCAGTTCAAATACCACTATGGTGCCCACCCAAAACCGAGGAAAGACACGCCTTCGAAACACTCAAAATCTCAACCTCTCGCAAGAGAGATGAATAATCCCATCGGCACAACTCCGATATAAGTAAATCTCATCTCAAAAGAAATTTTTCACATCTTGCATGAACTTCCTTCCTTTGGTTGAAAGTAACATCTGACATGACCAAATCACTTACCAGATAGAACCCAAAGTCTATGAACCATTGGACCAGATCCTGAGAAGCAACCAATACATGTTCATCTGGGAAAGAAACATCAATTTCACCCTTTTCTCCCAATTCACGCATAGCTTCATCATCAAATCTAGACAAGTGGTCGGACAATTGATTGTCATTCCCCTTACTATCTTTCACCTCAAAATCAAACTCTTGTAGCAGCAATACCCATCTGATCAACCTTGGTTTCACGTCCTTTTTCACCATAAATACCTCACACAAAAATGGTATGTATTCACTATGACCCTTGCTCCATGAAAATAGGAGAGAAATTTTTTAAATGCAAACACCATCTCAAGAAGTTCCTGTTCAGTTACAGTGTAGTTCTTTTGGGCTACATTCAGAGCTTTACTCACATAGTATATGGGGTGAGGATAGTATCCCTTCTCTGTGCCAATACCACACCATGTGCAACCCCACTCGCATCGAACATTGCCTCAAATGTCTCCCTACAATTTAGTGAAAAAATAATAGGCGCGAACACCAACTTATCTTTCAACTCTCCAAATGCTTTCATTCAGTATTCATCGAAATGGAACTCACATTCTTTCTCAAGCAATTTGCACAAAGGGTGTGCAGTTTTAAAAAAATCCTTGATAAACATTCGATAAAAGACAGCATGCCTGAGAAAACCTCTCATACCCTTGACTAAAATGGTTGGAGAAAGCTTTTATAACACCTCAACTTTTGCCCGATCACCCTTTATCCCTTTATCTGAGATTCGATGGCCTAACACTATACCTTCTTTCACAATAAAGTGAAATTTATCAAAGTTTAGCACCAAATATTACTCTTCACATCTCTTGAGCACCTCAGCCAAATTATTCAAGCACCAAACAAAGGAGTTTCCAACCACAGAAAAATCACCCATGAACACCTAAATAGTGTCCTCCACCATATATCGACATCATACAACGTGAAAGGTAGCAAGTGCATTACATAACCCTAACGACATCCTGCTGAATTCAAAAGTCCCATAGGAACAAGTGAAGGTGGTTTTTTCTTGATCTTCTAGGGCGATAGAGATCTGGTTGTAGCCCAAATAGCCATCAAGAAAACAATAACAACCCTTGCCTGCAAGTCTATCTAAGATCTGATCCATGAAGGGCATAGGGAAATGGTCATTGTCAGTCCAAGCATTAAACTTCTAGTAGTCCACGCGAACTCTCCAAACGGTCACTGTCGCCTGGGAATAAACTTGTTCCTTTTATTAGGTACCACAGTCATCCCACCCTTTTTAGGCACACACTAAATAGGAAACACCCAACTGTTTTCCATAATAGGATAATGACCCAAACATCCAACCACTTGATGATCTCCTTTATCACTACTTCTTTCATGGGTGGATTCAATCTTCTTTGGTGCTCAATACTCGATTTGTGATCTAGCATGAGTTTGATTTTGTGGGAACAAATACCGGGAGGGATACCAATAATGTCTGTAATAGTCAATCAAATGTCTCTCTTGAACCTCTTCAACACCGCCACTAAGCACTCTACTTGTTGCCCATTTAAATCTACTACAATAATCACCGGCAATGTTGCATCTCCACCCAAAAACACATACCTCAAATGGGGTGGTAGAGCCTTAAGCTCTAATTTCAGTTCTTCCACAATAGATGCTCTCGTAGGTGGAGACTCACGATGCTTCATGTCCAATTCAAACTTCTTCGAATTTGACCGATATTCGTTTTGTTCAAGTGCGGCCACAGAACAATCATGCTCTTCAATACGATCACTGTCAAAATTCATGATGACCGCTGCTAGTGCTTCAACACCTAGTCACTCTTCAATTTGCACTTCGGATACACTCTCAACTTTGTAGGATATCACATATACCATGTGGAGCTCACTACTGTGCTTCATGGACCTACATATATTAAAAGTTGCTTCTTCACTGTTCAACCTAAACTTTATCTGTCCTTTTCCCATATCGACTAGTCCACGCTCGGTGGCAAGGAATAGTCTCCCTAGAATAATGGGGCCCTCAAAATCTACCTCACATTCAAGAATCACAAAATCGGCCGGAAAGATGAACAACTCCACTTTCACAAGCACATCATGGAGTACATCTATGGGCCTCTTCACAGTTCGATCGGCCATCAGTAACCGCATCGTAGTTGGCTTTGGGTCCCCCAAGCCTAACTTCATATAAATGGAAAGTGGCATGAGATTTATGCTCACACCAAGATCACATAGGGTCTTAGATAAGTGTAGCAACCACATTGTACATGGAATAGTGAAGGCACTCATATCCTTCTTCTTTTGCAAAAGAGACCTCATAGCAATAACATTACACTGCTTCATTCTATCATCATCCTCAATACTCACCAAACTCTTCTTTGTACCATATACTTCATAAACTTAGCTTAATTGTGCATTTGCTCCAAAGTTTCTATCAATGGAACATTGATGGAGAGTTGTTTCAACATAGTGATAAATCGGCGATATTTAACCTCTTCAGTTTTCTTCACTAATCTCTGTGAAAATTGTGGTGGTGGTCTAGGGATTGGGACCACTTTCTGGGATAACTCTGCTTCCTTCTTTTTTAAATCACCCCAATCTCCACTAGCTTCTGCTACATCATCTTCCCTTATCCTATCACCTTCTACTACTGCATACATGGGTGAATCAATGGTCTGCTTACCTCCTCGATTAGTGACTGCCATGCAATGTCCATCATTTTGGGTTCTAGATAGTGTTACTTGTGAGAGTGCAAGGTTGGTGTGGGTTTACTATAGCAAAAAACTGAGTCATATGTAGCTCAATGTGTTTTATGAGACAGCATGTGTAGCAACATTTTTTCCAATGCCGGATAAGTCACTTCTCATGTCCATGACATTCTCATCAGTTGCGTCAAGCCTCCTCAACATCTTCGGCATCATACCCTCAATCCGCACCATACTACATCCACATTCCCTACGACAAATTCTTATTTTTGAGGAGGAACATATGGTCCAACGCGATCATTCCTGTTGCTATAGTTGTTTCGGTTGAAGTTGTTATTGCGATTATAGTTCCCATATCGGACATTGACCCTCTCAATTGTAGTTTGAATAAATTCGACCTTTATTTCCTTAACCTTTGTGCCAAATATCCTGATTCAAACCTTGGGTATTTGGTTGGAAACCCCCCGTTTGATCATTAAGTTCATATGCATCCTCTTCATAATAATACTCTTCTGCATTGGTGGCTATCTAGTAAAATAATTCACTGCATTCACATTTTTTGCGCCTCTGCTCAGATGCTTAAAGATCAACCCCAACTCAGTTCTCATCTACACCATCTCTTAATGCATCTCATCTATGGCTGGATTATTTGTAGCCTGAATAGCGAAGGTTTTTCGCCCAATGTCCGAATTTCTAGTGCTCGAAGCTTTATTGTTACGAGATATCTTTTTCAACTTCTTTGCAATCTCAACATATGTGCATTCCCTATAGGATCCACCCGCAATAGTATCGAGCACCACTTTATTGTTGTCATCTTGACCTCTCTATAAGTACTCCTTTAGTGACTCATCATCTATGCAATAATTCGGGACACCCCTCACGAACGCAGTAAATCTGTCCTAAGAGCCACTCACCGACTCACGATGTAACGCCACAAAGTTGTTCACCTTATCTCTATGGTTGAGCTGCTTGGAAATTGGAAAGTACTTCGCTAAAGACGCATCTCTAAATTGAATCCAGGTATGGATTGAGTTGTAGGG
Organism: Solanum lycopersicoides; assembly: GCA_022817965.1. Lineage (NCBI taxonomy): Eukaryota > Viridiplantae > Streptophyta > Magnoliopsida > Solanales > Solanaceae > Solanum > Solanum lycopersicoides. The sequence continues at coordinate 29,725,797 of CM040624.1, forward strand.
TAGCTAAGTGAATCATAGAGCAGCCTCTCATGCCAGTGATAAAGAGAATACACGCAACCCAATGACATCCATGTCAAAATCTGCTCTACCCACGCAACTTTTACAAATAACCCTTAGCTTGCATATATGAGCATGTGGATCTTCCAGCGGCAGTCCCGAAAATAAACCCCTCGCAGTAAGAATCTGCATTAGGCTACTCATCACCATGAATGTGTGCCCTGGAGGCAGTGGGGGTAGGACAAGAGGTCCATAGGAGTCAATAATGTTTACGTTTCCTATATAATAGTCCTGAGGTCATGGGGATAGTGGAGGTTGCACTCTCAAAGCATCACCTAACGGATTCCCAATGGGTGCCTGATTGTTTGCATCAACTAGTGTTTGATGCTACAAGCCTGCTCCATCACCTACATTCCCTCGGTTCGGGTTAACTAGGACCCTTGATTCTCCATTCTCCTTAAAGTTTGATTCAATTCAGGATCGTAAGGTGTGAGTGGTTACCTTTGGCTCTATGTACTTGGCATACACTATAGCTAGACCTCAGAGAAATAAAAACAAAAAGAAAAACTTAAATTAGGAAAAAGTTGACTAACGTTCAATAATGTAGTTAAAACTAATCTAAATGTCAATTTACTCGACAGCGATGCCAAAATTTTATAAGCTCAAATTACACCTCCCTAAAGAAGCATAAGCCATCGTTATCAAGTAAAGAACTCAAATAGTAGGTTGGGGTCGATCACACGAGGAAAATAGTTTAGACTTAACTATAACCCACAGTTATATATGTTTAGTAAATGTCTTTCCAAAATGAATAAGTAAAGGGGGGGTTTGTGAAACAAATTCCTTAAATAATCTGATTGTCAAGTGAACAAAAGTAGACTTTGGTTGTTATAAAGATGAGAAAGTAACTAGGTTGTATGTGTTACCCACCAGTTTATAACGTAGTATTCCTAGCAATAGGAATTCTTTTTTAGTGTATTATATGCAAAGTGATAAGTTAGGTATCTCTACATCCTTGGTCCGACATCTAGACAATTTCACCCCGCACCTTGGTCCAGCTACGTGTGTATACTTTACTAACGCTTACCATTACCTCATATTAGACATCATATTCTATGTATGACTTAGTTATTACTTCGCACCAATCGACATTAGCCTATTAAATACTATCATACTAAATCTATGGTGATAATTCTTTTTCTATTAACTACATCCTTGGTCCTACAAGTAGCAAAAAGGCGCATAATTTAAGTGACTTTACAAGTCTAAAACCTATAGTAGAGTTCTTTGTTCAAATCAAAACCCCAAGACCCAAATAAAATTCTCTAAAACTCCATTGAAGCTTGTAGCAAGGTTGGAGCTAGGAGCTTGATTTCTCCATCAAATCTTCATCAATTTCGAGTCTTATAATCCATCAAGGTGTGGTGTTTCATCCTTGAACTCTCTTTCTTCAAGGAGCCAAAATTCAAAACCTTTTCTAAGATTTCTCAAAACATGAATTCTTCTATTTTGACTTCTAGCCATGGGTTCTTGCATAAAATGATTTGAATCAATGATTTATGTTATAATTGATGTTAATTGAATTATTTTAGTTCAAAATTCCTATGAACCCATGCAAATTATGAAATCCTAATTTTGTCTATATTATGGGTGATTTGATCATGTCTTCATTATATTGAATTCTTGTTTAGATTACTTTGGGCTATTGAATTATGTAAAGATCATGTTAATTGTATATGGGATTGCTTATTTTGATGATTTTCATAATGTATTATGTTGGATCATTATATGGTTTGATTATTGGTTTGGATTGATGTGTATGGCTATTGGTAAGAGCCTTTGATGAATTGGTTGAAATGACTAAGGATTGGAGGTGTTGATGATGGAATGGTGGTATGTTGACCTAATCTCTTCTATATTGTGTAGTATAGGCATTGAATTGAGATTATTTTTATGGTCCACTTATGGTGGCGGTGCTTATATGATATAATTATAAAGAATATGGCCGTTTTGGCACTACATTATGAATAGTAATGTTATCATGTTATTACTTGTATAGGTAATCAATGTAAAGGCTTTTGTGGTATATGTGTATGAATGAAGTGAAAGCATGTTGTCTCATAATTTATTATATGTGATCATGATAGACTATGTTGATGTCCTTATGTGTGTATACTTGATGTTTAAGTATGATTCTTCCTAATTGACTATATGAGTCTTATGATGGATTATGTTGATGTTCCTATAGTAGTGGATAGGATGACTTGTAGTAGACTTAGTTGTCCCTATGTGCTACTTGAATGTGAATGTACATGTGATAAGATGATGATATGTGTATCTTGTTTTGGTAGACATATGTCCCTCTACTTGATACATGAAGAATATGAATATGAATTGTTGACTTAGTAGGCTAAAAAACCTTTGTCATGTATGTGAATGTATGATTGAAATATGATCTTGAACATGGTTAAGAGGGTCATTAACTTTGAAACTTCAAACTAGAAGAAGGTTATGTCATCCTTGAACTTGAAAGTCGTAATGGTATCCTTCTTGTCTGAATGATGGACTAAGGAATATGTTGGTTGGAAATACATGAAATAATCTCTAAGAAATTCATTTAGCTATCCTTGTAACCATTGTGTGGCAGCCCTAGTGGACCCATCCTTGGTAGGAGTGTTATGATTAGGTAATGACTAAAATATGGCACCGTCTCATATGTTTCTTATGTGAGTGAACTTACCCTATGAGAACATGTCTAGCACCAAGAGAATATTTTTTGGGAGTTGATCTACCTTAGTTGAGACTAGAGTACAAAGAAACCCTTGATGTTCCTTAACCATGTTCCTACATGGGATGTGTCCTAGTTCTGTTACACCCTCGAAATAAACTATGTTTATCTTGAGCTTCGCATGAGTTTGATGAGTTAATGATAAGTTGGTGAAGTTTGGAAGTCAAACATCAAGGGACGACCAAGACGTTCGGAAACTAGCTATGTGTGTGTACTAGTGTGTCCTTGTATGTTTTTGGTGTTTTAATATGTTGTATGGAGTCTAAAACATTTAAAAAGACTTTTCATGGGTAAAATTAAGTATATAGGGTTGAAATGTCCAGGTCCGACGGTAAGATCTCAAAAATAAATTAGGTGAAGCTAGAGCCTAACATGGTTGTCATGGTCGTCTAAGGTCTTAAAATGGTCTATAATGTTGTATTGAGGAAGTGTCTAAGAGTTTATGTGCATTGGAAGTCAAATGTCAAGGGACGACCAAGACATTCGACGACTAAGTCACCTATGTTCCTTATATGTGGTTTTATGTGTTTAGAAGCATGAGGTTGTCTAAAATGATTTATTATAGTGTATATAGGCAGTGTGTCAAGTTTCGTGAAGTTTGGAGGTCAAACGTCCAAGAACTTCCATGACGTTCGAAAGATGTGCCTTAAAATGACCTTGTTATTCTAAGCATGTTTAGTCAAGTTTTATGTGTTCGTTTTGGATGAAATTCATGTGAGAGGTCCTAAACTAGTATACAATCATTTTTGTGTTGGAAACAACCGAAAAACATCCCCAAGGACCATCCAAGTGTCCTTGAGGAAGGACCCTTCAAGAGTGCCCAAGACTGCCCAAGACAGACCACCAAAGGATGGCAATCGATGCCCAGTGGGTAAGGCGATGCCCCGTTGGTGAGGTATCGTCGATTGATACTTAGTATATGGGGAGGAGAGGACAAATACCAGCCTCAGTCCCAGACCACGGACCAGCAGGACGGTCCGTTGATCAAGGGACGGGCCGTCAATGGTCCCTCTCTCTGTAAGGATGTCCCTGCGCAGCTTCACTGTAAGTTGAGGGGTGAAGTTGTTAATTCACCCCCACGTCCAAATAAGTAAAATGGAGGTTCCCTAAGGGTATTTTGGGTATTTTAAATGTGTTTATAAGTCTTTAACACTTAGAAGAATTCATTCTTCCAAATCAAAACCCAAATTCTCTTAGAAATTCCTTAGAACTCCATTGAAGCCAAAACTCAAGGAAGATCTTGGATTGGATATTTGAGTGGTGATTCTTCATAAAATTGGAGGATTAACATTATTGAGGTATGTTTTTTGATCCTTGAAAGTCTATTCATCAAGGAGCCCAAATTCAAAGAAGTTTTCTAAAGTTTTCAAAGTTGAATTGTCATATTTCATGATCTATCCATGGGTTCTTGCATTAAAGGTTTTTAATCATTGAATATTGATTGAACTGTTGTTATTTAGATTATTTTAACTCAATTGACGTATGAACCCATGTAATTTATGAACTATAGTTTTTGACTACTTTATGGGTTACTTAATATTGACTTAATGCATATGAATTATAGTGTACTTTTCCATGGGCTATCTAATGATGCAAGAATTGTATTCAATTGATATACTTTTCCATGGGCTATCTAATGATGTAAGAATTGTATTCAATTGATATATAATTGGTATCAGATTGATAAATCTAATTTGAATTGACTTAGATTCATTGAGTATTATAGTATATGTATTGAATTGATGTTCATGGCCATGGGTAAGGGCCTTATGGTATTTAATTGGATGATTTAGACATGGATTGAAGTTGAGAGACAGGATTGGTGGTACGCTGCCCTAATTCTATTTATTTTAAGTATTATAACTCTTGAATTATGTTGTGATTGGTATGGCCCACTTATGGTGGCAGTGTTATGTGATTTATGTGGCCTTGTCGGCATTTTTTAAAGTATTATAATTATCATGGCCTTGTCGGCACTACTTGAAGTAATGTGATTATTTGTGTAGTGGATTATGTGAAGTATGATCATATCTACCTACATGTGAAGTAATGTGAAAGTATGTGTTTCTTCTATTGAAGCTATTTAGGTGATCATGTTAGACTAATTACTACGTGTTCATGTGTGTAGTCTTAGAGTTGATGCATGATTGTTTCCTACTTGGATATATGATTCTATAATGGTTATATTGATGATGATATAGTAGTTTATAGGATGACTTAAAGATGATGAAGTTTGTGCCTATGTGCTTCTAGAATGACATGTAATATGTGCTAAAGTGATGAAATGATGTGTCTTGTTTAGGAAGACTTAATGTCCTCTTCTTGATGCATGAATGATATGAGAATATGTGATGTCTTGACTTAGGATGCTAAAGCCTCTTATTCTTGAATGTATGAATGATATGTAGGACCTTGAATGATGATAAGAGGGTCCTTTATGTGAAACCTTGAACCTAGTGGTAAGGTTATGAAACTTGAAGTCAAAAGCCGTAATGGTGTCCTTCTTGTAATAAATGATGGACTTAAGGTTGATTGAATGGAACATAATCATACCAAACCTTTGGAAAGTCAAGATGAGCTTTTTGTCGCCATTGTAAGGCAGCCCTAGGGGACCTCTTTGGTAGGGTATATGTATTTGGATTATGAACTTAATATGGAACCCTTTGTATGAACCTTAATGTGAATTAATCTATGAGAAAAAAGGCTAGCACCGAGTGAGTATGGTAAGGGAAGTAATTCTAGTTAAAGTATGAGGCTAGAATACAAAGTAAGCTCTTCATATTCTTTAACCATGTGCCTACATGGGATGTGTCCAAATTCTACCATTGGCAAGTAGAACAACCTCATCGGAGTAGGATAGAATTTCGGATTTCATGTTTTGCTACCATGGTCTATGTCGGTTATTGACTATTCTCATCATGTGGGATACCCATTAGCATTAGAGAATTTCTATGAAGTTTAGGTAGTGGTATGGGACGCTATCTAGACATTGCACAATAGGCTTTGAAGATGTTAGTGAGAGTCCTTGGGTCTTCTCCAAGACCATTACTTGAATGTCCTTTATGTGATGAATGTCTCTTAAATGAAATAATGAATGTAATGACTTAGGTTAAGAAAGTATGTAAATGAATGTGCACCAACTATAAAGTGACTTAAGGATTACTTAGTAAAAGTGTGAAGGGGGGCATATGGGATGATCTGTTCATATCTTATCTATGGAAGTCTTGAGAATAACTCTAGTTAGGGAAGTTGGTTGATTCTTTGGGCATGATCTAATCTTAGTAAGTCTTAAAGATTATTTAGGTAGCCTTGAAGAGAGTGTATGGGCGTTCTCTTGTAGGAGTACTTAAGTAAGTCTTTTGATAGCCTTGGTAAAGAGAATGTCATATCTTATAAGTTCATGTGTTTGATGTATTGTGTGTATGTGTCTCATTATGAGTAGTCTTGAGGATTGTTTAGGCCTGCTTAGAGAGGGTGTTTTCGCGGTCTCTCATTGTGTTGCTTAGGTGAGTCTTGGGATACAATTTAGTGGGATCACTACATGCTAGAAGGTGTCTTAGGTGAACTTAAGCAATTTCACTGTAATAGTGAAGAACGTCACTGTACAGTGAATTGAGGTTACTGTAAAGTGACCTTAAAAATGCTATTAATTGACTAAGTGATTTATTATGTGTTTATAAGTTGATAAATTTTGTTCTTATGATTATATTATGATATTTAAATGAAAAGATGCATATCTCCAATAAATGTCTGTTTTCACAATTTTTATGCATTATGACATACTTAGTACATATGGTTGTACTAATTCCATGCTTTTATATATCTCTATAGTGGTTGGTAGGTGAGGAGCATTGGGTAAGCAAGACTTGGATCGTAGCATCGTTCAAGTGAACTTGAAGTATGTCCTCATTTGACTCGAGGGCATAGATGTCTTTTATTGTTCTTATTGAAGTATTGCAATTGACTTAGTAGTACTATGTTTCTATTTCGTATGGACCGTGTCCCAAGTACTCTTGTGTCTAAGCTTTGATGAGATTGAGACTTAGTATTTCCTAAGAGTTTTATATGGAAGAGTTTTTAAAGACTATGAAATGTTTTGTGTAAAGTAATAATTCCGCACTAGTTTTCACTATGTATATGCGATGCACGATATGAAATGGCTTGTATTAGACCTCCGAGAGGTCGAGTACGCCCATTGCACTCAGAGTGCCATATTTTCTAGGGTATGGTATTGGGATGTGACACCGACCCCCAAAGTATGTCCCTAGGGGCCCACGAACGGACCCCACCTTTGCCCAAGCAACCTGACAAGGCAGCAAGGCTTTTGATCCTAGGTGGAACACTGGCGCATCGCGAAATTGGTCCATCTTAGATCAAAAGTCCTGGTCTGCGATGCCGCCACGTCGCGGTCTCCCCTGTCTAAAAAATTATTTTGAAAAATGTTGGGGGAGGAGCTCCGCGTTGCGGACTTGTTCCCCGATGATAATTCCGAAAATGAAAGTGAAATTTGACTTGTCTAAAAAGGTCCTTTTAATCTAGGTGTGTTTTGGGTATTTGGGGGGATGTTGTATACTGATTTTAGGTCATTATACACCCATTTCCCCAAACAAAAAATCCCAAACCCTCATGTAGAAATCAAATTTTCAAAACACTCAAAAGTTCTTCTCTTCCAAAAAGCTCTCCCAAACTCCATTGGATCTAGTTCTAACAATCCAAAAACGACCATGCTAAGTAAGACCTAAACGTACCTAGAGTACATAGGTTAGACCGGGTTCACAGGGCTTGATGCGCGTGGAACCGGACCCCTGGACCTATGCATCAGCCAAGATAACCAACTTGGTGTGTTGGTTGAGCTATGAAGGGTTGGTTCTAGCCATGTTAGGTCCCCGAACACTAGGATTCAACCGGGTTAGTCTTAACCGGACTTAGAGGGTTAGTCCTAGGTGTTAAGGGTTCTAGGGGTAAAAATGTAATTTTGGGGCAAGGGGTAGTATAGTAACTACCCTAGGTTGATATTTAATTAATTAAATAAAGTTTTTAATTAGTCAAAATGGGTCAAATCTCGGTGGTCAAACCCGAGTTTTACCGGATCTCCACACTCGGGTTCAAGCCGAGTTGGAGACATTAAAAGGGTCGATTTAAGTGAATTAAATTAGAAAAAATAAGGAGGGGTATTATAGTAACTTAATATGAAGATTATAATTTTATTTTATCATCTAAAGTATGTTGAATAAGTCAACAACAAACTCCCTAAGCAAGAGGCGCACGACTCCCACTAGGAGTGTACTCAATGTGCACTCTTAACTAATTATAAATCAACCAACGTTGTCATCTTTACCTTACACTTCAAAAAAAAAAAAGTAAAATAAGTCTACTAGTTCAAAGAGTTCTCAGCTTCATCAATTAAAAACAAAAAAATGAAATTGTTCGCCTAAGTGCTTTAAGAAATCACGTAAAAGAATTCACTTGTGAGCAAGAACCAAGGCTCAGAAGAGAGGTTTTGTGCGTGGGTTAGGACGTGTTAGTTGCTGGTTGTCAACATTGAAAAGTTATGTGTTTTCTTCTCTCTTGGTCCCTTTCCCAAGATTCCCCTAAGGATCAGTTCTATTCCAATCGAAAAACTAAGGTTGTCCCCGTTGCATGCCCCTGTCATTAGATCCTATGAACGATTGATGAATGCGTTGGTATGACTTCTGGTAGATGATTTTAGGAATGATTGTGATTGTTTTCAATGTGTGTTCTCGGACTGATTATGATGTTGTTATGTACGTCTGAATGTTAAAGGTTATATATGCACAAGTATGCTATTTTCCCGTGATTATGTTGTTACGGATTACTTGAAGAAAATGTGAATTATGTGTTACATAATGTTTTGTGTTTAACATGCAAGAAGAAATCGTGATGTTCATGAACAAGAAAATGAAAGTATGGTCCTTTAACGAAATGTTAATCTGCCAATTCTTTGGAGTCTAAGACTCTCGGCCATGGTCTCAACTATACAAAGAAACTTTTATGTTAATTCCACAAGGACTAAATACTAATCTAAGGTACTAATGAACCCGAATGCTATACTATAGAAACTAAGGAAATCGTTGCACAACAAAGTTTAATACATACGAATACGTGAGTGTACTGTGATTACGAAGTTGGGTTAAAATGTGACGCCTTAGAACTTAAGAGGTGCTACGGGTAGATGGACATTATTTTAGAACAAAGTATTGGTTAAAAGTTCATGTAAAACTCTAAGCTAAACGTCTAGGCTAAATTTAAGAAAATGAACCAAAGGCCTATACTAATTGACTATGTCTCTGTTAACCACTTGTAAAAAAAATGAAGAAAAAGAGATGCTGCCATTGAGGTTGGAACCCGAGACCTCTAGGTCCTAACACTAAGAGAAGAGGTCTTGAATTAAAGAAAAAGAAATAGTGTGAGAGAGGGGAATCAAACCCAGCTTCAAGGCCAAATGTGTGAGATACATAAGTCTCACATATAATAAAAAATTATATGCTGCCCAAGGGATTCGAACACGGGTCCTCTTGACCGAAATTGTGAGGCACATAAGTCTTACTAATAATTAAAAAAAATGCAGCCAGTAGGGATCGAACTCGGGTCCCCTTGGCTGAATGTGTAAGATGCATAAGTCTTGCACAATATACACGTATATGATCATGAAACACTTAGCCAAATATGAGTAACCCGAAAGGGGTACTACCATGAGTGTAAGGTACACTAAAGGCCATGTGCATGGCGTATGATGTAAGTTAATGGCAAGATGAAGAAATGAACATTCACGTGATGAGGTGAGTAATTATGTTAAACTATGAAGCTAATGAAAATGGTGACAACATTATAAGAGGCTAAGATGAATTGTGAAACAAGTCTCAACCAACCCTAAGTAAAGGTCACTAAAAGTACTCACCTAAGAGAGTGTGCAATATTAAGAGACAATTCTCAATCACATTCTATATGTAAGTGTAAGGACAATTTACACTTAATACGTAAAGAAGAGATTAGAAATCATCTAATGATCTATGATTACCTCATGCTAAGAAGCAAGCTTCGATGATGTATGATTTGAATGTAAATAGGAACTTTAAACTAAGCACCGATATGCTAGCTATGAGTGGTGATGCCTTATTTCGGGAAGGGCGGAGGTTCACATAAATCTCATGAGATGAGACTGTCCACCAAGGTGGGTATGGGTCTCCGTAAATCTCCTAGTCTTTTTACTATGTTGCCAACATAGGGAACTAGCTTGGTTCGACCCCTAAAGCTAGCATGTTTTGGTTTCACTTTGGCTAGTGACTCCACCTCTTTTCGGGTTGGGGGAGACACCAGATTTCATGATGCTCACATGATCTATGTTGGTTAAGGTTGAAGTTCCTTAAAGTATGAAAGATAATGAAATGAATGATACTGAAGTTGTTTGTACAAGACAACCAGGAGGTGAAACCACATTCAAGTAATGACATTAGGTCATTCTTGGTCATTGCACTTCATGATCCCGATGAGAGACTAAAACTTCATCCTTGGTATAGCTGGTGTTTACATCAGCCTATGAATGAATGAAATGAATAATGTGAAGTACCAATGAACGAATGAAGCAGACTCTGTGTTTGCTAAAGGAGGCCCTCGGGTTGAGGTCCCATATGTTGGGCCCTCACTTGAGATGTCTTAATGCTACGTCCATGATTCCAAGGTATCATGGATATGAAATGTATAGTATATGAAACATGAAAATGTATATTATGTGAACCTATGTGTGTATGATTTTTGACATATTCATGGTACGACCTTCCTATTACGAATTAGGCAAGTAAAGAGACTTGACCTCCTAAGAAAGCATGTTGATTAGGAAGAGCCATTCTTGTGCCTGCATTACCGTTATGTGTTGCTGCATATACCCATACTTAGTACAAGTGTGTACTAATTCCATACAATATTACTATTTTAGTTGCAGGCTCAAGTGGACGTTGAAGGTATCATTGTACCTAATCAGACTCAGAGATTTCATCTGGACTTGGTAGGTCCTCATGCATTCGAGGATGCCTGCCTTTATATTTCTTTCTTAGTAGTAGGTTTGAACTAGTGGAGTATGTTCCACTAGTGTTTATTTCCTATTTTATTCAGATGCTTGTAATAGTGCCGTTTTGGCAAGTATTACTTATGACATGAGATTCTATTTCTTTCGAGTTGTATATTTCTTTAACTAGATGGTTGATGTATGAGCAATGAACTTCCTTACAAATACACGTTTATACGAAGTCTATGTATACTTCAATTATAAACAAAAAGTTTTAAATTTTCCGCTAAAATTTACCATATGAATGTGATGAATGCAAGAAGAGGCTTGTCTGCAACCTCTGAGAGGCCAACGATGCCGGTTGTGATTCGGATTCCAGAATCCGGGTCGTGACAAACTTGGTATCAGAGCATCAGGTTAAATATCCAAGACATCAGGATCATATCAACCACGTTAAGTAGTTTCTAAGTTATGGTAAGGAAGTGCACCACTATCATGAATTAGACACTGCATAATGCTTATGAAATTTTCCCTTCTTCTACTCTTTACCGTGCTATGTGGAATTGTGACATAATTGTGTCATTAAGAATCTAACTCTCTCCTTGTATCTACGTGTGGATAATGAATACGAGGAGAAATGCAGGTAGGAGGGTAGGTGAGGCAGCTGCTGGAGGAAATCAAGTTCCTCCTCAAGCCCCAATTGTTGTTGATCAAGTGCCTGTCAATCCAGCTGGGATGACAGATGGTGAAGTGAGGAATGCTTTGCTGCAGATGGCACAGGACATCACTACTCAGGATCAAGCCATCACGTCTCAAGCCGAGAGAGAGGGTGCTCCCAGAGAGAACCCTCATTCTAGCACCATGGCTAGCAGGCTGAGGGACTTCACCAGAATGAACCCCAAGTTTACTATGGATCCAAGACCAATGAGGATACCCAGGAGTTCGTGGATGAGGTCCACAAAATCCATTGTGCCATGGGAGTAGATGGAAGTCAAAGGCTGAGTTGACTGCATATCAACTCAAGGATGTGGCACAGATTTGGTACCGGATGTGGGCTGAGAGCTGAGAACGTGGAGATGTTCCCATCACTTGGGATGTTCTCAAGACTGCCTTTCTAGAGAGATTCTTCCCCAGAGAGAAACGAGAAGCCAAGGTTGAAGAGTTCATCAACCTGAGACAGGGAGGTATGTCAGTCAAGCAGTATTCCTTGAAATTCGTTAAACTCTCAAAGTATGCTTCTTCTCTGATGGCAAATAGCAGGGATGAAATGAGCAGGTTTGTGACTGGTGTGTCGGAGGATCTAGTGGAAGATTGTCGGGCAGCCATGTTGCATGATAGCATGGATCTGGGCAGGTTGATGGTGCATGCTCAGCAAGTGGAGGAGAGCCGCCATAAGAGGAGAGTTCATCAATGTAAGACGCCAAAAATGAGATAAGGTGTCTAGAGCCTAACTTGTTCGTCTTTATGTTATAAGGTCCTAAAATGTCTTATTAAGTTATATAGAGGTAGTGTGCAAAGTTTGAAGTGATTTGGAAGTCGAACGTCAAGGGACGTCCAAGACGTTCGACGATTAGTCGCTTATGTGCCTCATGTGTGTATGCATGCCTAAATTGTATGAACTGAGTCTAAAAAGTCTTTAAATTGTTTAAAATGATTCTTAATATTATTATATAAAGTTTTGTGAAGTTTGGAGGTCAAACGCCCAAGAACGTTCAAGGCGTTTGAAAGATAGCCCCTAAGATGTTCATCGTATGTCATGTTGGGGTCAAGGCTGTTTGGACGTCTTGTAGGTGTTTGTTTTGGATGAAATTTATTTGGAAGGTCTATAACATGTTAAGGTTTGTAATCGCATTATACAATTCCGGGAAAGTATCCCCAAGGACCATCGAAGGGTCCTTGAGAAAGGACCCAAAAGCTGATGGGCAGGCTGTCCCATGCAGCCTTGGCGACGGAGCTGTCGATGGCCAGTCATGGCTGTGACGCCCCGTCACAAGGGTTCCGTCGTGGGGGAAATGTCCAAGGGTATAGTTGGGAACCTTGGAAAGACATTGTTGCTTGCAACAGAGGTCCACGACGCCCCGTGTCAGCCGCGATGCCCCGTCATGGGCAAGTCATCGTGGGCTGCTGTTTTCCCTGCGACCAGATTTTCGGCCAAGTCAGGGTGAACTTGTAAATTCACCCCACGTCCTAAAATTATTATTAAGGGTTTATTTAAGTAATTTTGGGTGTATATAAGTCATCCAAAACGTGATCAAATCATTCATAAATTCTCTCACATGTTTTAAGCCTTTCCCTCCAAAAATGTTCTCTCTAGAAACCACCATTGTTGGTGAAGCTCAAGAACAGATTCAAGCTGGGTTTTCCATGGATGAATCATGAAGTTTAAGAGATTTTCAACTAATAAAAGGTATGGCAATCCTTCATCTTGAAGTAACCTTTCACTTGAAGAGTTCTTCTCAATGTTTTTCAAAGAAATCTTATGATCAAAGTCCTTCTTCTTCAATCTATCCATGGGTTCTTTCTAAAAAGGTTTTGAACGATTGAATCATGAATAATTGAATTTAATACAGTGGTTTTAACGTGAATTTTACTCCAATTGCATAATTAACCCATGCTCCTTCACTAAACGATTTAGCCTTGCATGGGCTTTGTGATCTTGACTTGTTATCGATTGAATTATGATTCCATTACTTTGAAGTGATTGTATATGCTGTTATTTACATGAATTTATGTTGAATTGATGTTGAATGATCCATGAGGATCAATGTATGAAGATTTGGGCATGTTTAGCCTAGTTCCTATAGTTCACTGTAACATTGGCTTTCTTATTATCTAAAGTGAATTTCGATTAATTTGTGGTTCTTATAGCTACTGTTTTAGGTTAATACCATGGTTGAATTGTGGATATAAATCATGTATGACCAAAGTAGAGAAGGCTTGGTTTGAATTAATCTAGGCCCTTCTTGTCTATGGAGTTGTAACTTGTGATCTTGACGTTAGGTTAGTCGCTATAGGAATTGATTATGGTTGATGTCTAAATCTGCTGCCCATATTAAAAAATGAGGATGAATTATATGTAACTAATACAATATGGGTTAATTCATGATAGGTTGAATATGATTAACCTATGTAAACTTACCTTCCATGAACTCCCTATATGAAGCATGCTTGTATCAACCTAAATGGCAAATTGTAGTAGTGTCTCATCTAGATTATGATTTTATTACCTACTGCTTTTGGGTGATATGATTCATGAAATATGACCTATAATCCATATGAATTAAATTGATTAATGATCTATGTTCTTCTACTTTCCTAGTATGTTGATATGTCGTATTATGTAATGGCATAATCTTGTAGTGACTTGTACATGGTTTCTTATATGTTTAAAGTACATTTAGCTACTGCCATATATGTGTCTTATTGATAAATAAGGTGTATTGATCAATGATAATCAAAGGGTGAGAAATCGGTAATAATGCTTATTTCCTCTACTCTTCTACTTCTCTATTCTTCTATAATACTGTTGATGAAGCCTTGTATGGCATGGTGTGGTATGTTCCACTTATGGTAGCGGTGTTTACTTTATTGTCATTATATATGTGTTGACTATGGCCTTGAAGGCAAATTGATGAACTTATGAACATGTGCTTAAGAGGATACTATGAGAAGCTTATTCCTACTTTCCTATTCTAGTTGTGAACTAGGTTGTGTGGCTATTGTTTGAGCATGTGTATAACCATGTTAGGGTCAAGTATAGGTGCTGCCATTGATGTGTTAAAATGGTTAATAACCCCTTACCTATGTACCCTTATATGAAAGTATAAATAGCTAAAGTTAGGAGTCTTGATTACATTGTATATATTGTCTTGTCTCCTATACTATTATGTGTTGTGTGCTATGTGCTTGGAAATGTAATGTGGTCTAAGAGGGTGGCTGACTCAAGAAGTTATTGATATTCATTATATGATCATGTTGGTCAAATGTACACACACTCTCACTTACATGCATGTTACAAGTAGTATAAGTCATTGTGTCTAAATGAGAGGTAGTTCTTACCTTCACTAGTGTCTACTACTATGTATATTAAGGTGATGTTTATGAAAGTATGATTTGTATTCCCTTACTAGGATGACTTGATAGGTGTACTAGTATGGGCAAGGGTATGGAACCTTGTCTATGCATTGCACATGTGTATCTTGATAGGATAGTTCCTAGGTTTGGTTCTTATGTATATGAAGGATGATTATATGAACATGTTATGAATATAATGTATATGATATGATAAGGTATGAATATGTAAGGTACGAACATGTGTGACTTAATGTATTATGTGAAAGGTTTGTTCACATCTATGTATACACTCACACACATGAATGAGGATCTAGTTAATAGAGGGGCCTTGAGAGGGGTGCCCAAGAATGCTATAGACTAGATAAAATGCTTGAATATGCTATAAGCATATGAGGAATGATTATCCTAAGCTTATGTTTTATAAATAAATGTAATAAAGGCTTTTCAATAAAGGGAACTTAACTTAGCACCGAGCGAACTTGGCAACGGGAGGTGATGACTTATCCATAGAAGGAAAGATTCATCCTAAAGTTGCCCATGTGATGTTAACTCCCTTGTTTATGGGATATGTCATCTAAGGGATTCCCTTGAGGAGCGGCCCACTTTACCAAATGGTATGAATAGGGATATCTACCTCTTAGTTCTTGAAATATGTTGCCACCATAGGATACTAGCTAGAGGATTCTACCTCGATAGCTATGTTTATATTGGTTCTACTTTGGCCGGTAGACCACCTTCCATCGGTGTAAGGTTTGATGACACCGGATTCCATGTTTAGCATCACATGGTCTATGTCGGTTGAGGTTATAGTTCCCTAAAGGTAAAATGGACAATGGAAGTAATTGAATAGGATCCTAACTAGGAGGACTTAAGGTAAGTTACTTAGGATAGGTGGAAGTAATGAACCCATCTAGACATTGCACAAGTGATTCCTTAGGAAGCCTTAGGAAGGTACCCTAACGCATATGATTATGTATGTGTCCTTTATGTATGATATTGTAGTCTTGGTTTGACTAGGTTTATATTGCACTATACTTATATGATGCCATGTGTTGTCTTGTGTAGATGGTATGTATGGTCTTCTCTTGTGTTCCTAAGGTGATACATTGCACCAAGTATCCTTAAAGGATTACTTGGAAGACTAATGAATTAAAGGAAGAGTTAATGTTAAGGAGAGTGAGTTCACTGTAAAGTGACCTCAAATAGGGATTAAATTCTATATGTGCTTTTCTATGATGTTTGGCCTTTGATTGTGTTTCTATGAAGTATGTGAATGATATAAATGCTATTGATAAAGGTTTTATGATGATTTACTTAAAATGGCATGAAGTATGATTTCAAAGGAAATGTCACTTTTAAATGCATGTTTTGCATGGTTGTCATACTTAGTGCATTCTTGTACTAATTCCATTCTTCTTTTTTTTTTCACAAAGTGTAGGTTATGGAATGCTTAAAGGAGGTCTATGATTGAGGAGCTTGATAGGTGATTTACCAAGCTCAAGGAAAGGAATCCTTAAGTTCAAGGATGTCCTAATGTGTACTTATTGTAAAGTCTATTTAGTAATGTATATCTTTGTATTATGTCTTAAGGGTTTTGTCCTTAATGTACTCTAAAGTTGTTGAGTCTAAGATGGCAAAGAGACTTAGAGTCTAAATATGTATTATGACTTATGTTTTATATATATATATGATGTGATGTTTCTAGCATATGATGTGTATGAAAATTTTAAATTTTCCCTAAATTTACTATGCCAATGCAATGAATGATATGAGAGGCTTGTCTTAGACCTCCGAGAGGTCGACGACGCCGGTTACAATCCAAGTGCTGGTATCTATTAAAGCATCCATGGTTATAATATATCTCAAGACATCAGTCCGACCCATAAATCAACCTACGTTCTAAGTTAGTTTACTAAGTTATTGGTAAGGAAGTGTACCACTACGTCATGAATTAGACACTGCCATAATGCTATATGAAATTTTCCCTTCTTCTACTCTTTGTACCGTGCTAGTGTGAATTGTAGACATAATTGTTGTCATTAAAGAATCTAACTCTCTCCTTGTATCTACGTGTGTGAACCGATAGATGAAATACAAGAGTAGTAATGCAGGTAGGGCGTACGGGATGAGGCAGCTGCTGAGAGGAAAATTCAAGTTTCCTCCTCAGAGCCCAATTGTTGGTTGATCAATGTCCTGTCAATCCAGCTGGGGAGGACAGATGGTGAAGTGAGGAATGCTTTGCTGGCAGATGGCACAGGACATGCACTACTCAGGATCAAGCCATCACGTCTCAAGCCGAGAGAGAGGGGCTTCCCAGAGAGAACCCTCAATTTCTAGCACCCATGGCTAGCAGGCTGAGGGGACTTCACCAGAATGAACCCCAAGTTTTACTATGATCCAAGACCAATGAGGATACCCCAGGAGTTCGTGGATGTTGAGGTCCACAAAATCCATGCCATGGCGGAGTAGATGGAAGTCAAAGGTGAGTTGAACTGCATATCAACTCAAGGATGTGGCACAGATTTGGTACCGGATGTGGCTGAGAGCTGAAACGTGGAGATGTTCCCATCACTTGGGATGTTCTCAAGACTGCCTTTCTAGAGAGATTCTTCCCCAGAGAGAAACGAGAAAGCCAAGGTTGAAGAGTTCATCAAACCTGAGACAGGGAGGATGTCAGTCAAGCAGTATTCCTTGAAATTCGTTAAACTCTCAAAATATGCTTCTTCTCTGATGGCAAATAGCAGGATGAAATGAGCAGGTTTGTGACTGGTTGTCGGAGGATCTAGTGGAAGATTTGATCGGGCAGCCATTGTTGCATGATAGCATGGATCTGGGCAGGTTGATGGTGCATGCTCAGCAAGTGGAGGAGAGCCGCAGCGATAATAGAGGAGTATTTCATCAATGTAAGACGCCAAAAATGAGATAAGGTGTCTAGAGCTAACTTGTTCGTCTTTATGTTATAAGGTCCCTAAAATTTCTTATTAAGTTATATAGAGTAGATGTGCAAAGTTGAAAGTGATTTGGAAGTCGAACGTCAAGGGACGTCCAAGACGTCGAACGATTAGTCGCTTATGTGGCCTCATGTGTGTATGCATGCCTAAATTCTAGAACTGAGTCTAAAAAGTTCTAAATTGTTTAAAATGATTCTTAATATTATTATATAAAGTTTTGTGAAGTTTGCGAGCGTCCGAAACGCCCTAAGAACGTTTCAAGGCGTTTGAAAGATAGCCCTAAATGTCATCGTTATGCATGTGGGGTCAAGGCTGTTTGGAGTCTTGTAGGTGTTTGTTTTGGATGAAATTATTTGGAAGTCTATAACATGTAAGCGTTTGTAATCGCATTATACAATTCCGGAAAAGTATCCCCAAGGACCATCGAAGCCTTGAGAGAAAGGACCCAAAAAGCTATGGGCAGGCTGCCCAATGCAGCCTTCGAGCCGACGGAGCTGTCGCGATGGCCAGTCATCGGCTGTGACGCCCCGTCACAAGGGTTCCGTCGTGGGGAAATGCAAGGGTATAGTTATGGGAACCTTGGAAAGACATTGTTGCTTGCAACAGAGGTCCACGACGCCCCGTGTCAGCCGCGATGCCCCGTCATGGGCAAGTCATCGTGGCTGCTGTTTTCCCTGCGACCAGAATTTCGCCAAGTCAGGGCTGAACTTAGTAAATTCACCCACGTCTCTAAAATTATTATTAAGGTTTATTTAATAATTTTGGGTGTATATAAGTCATCCAAAACTGATCAAATCATTCATAAATTCTCTCACATGTTTAAGCCTTTCCCTTCCAAAAATGTTCTCTCTAGAAAAACCACCATTGTTGCGTGAAGCTCAAGAACAGATTCAATCTGGGGTTTCCATGGATGAATCATGAAGTTTAAGAGATTTTCAACTAATAAAAGGTATGGCCAATCCTTCCTCTTGAAGTAACCTTTCACTTGAAGAGTTCTTCTCAATGTTTTTCAAAGAAAATCTTATGATCCAAAGTCCTTCTTGTCTTCAATCTATCCATGGGTTCTTTCTAAAAAAGGTTTTGAACGAGGTTGAATCATGAATAATTGAATTAATACAGTGGTTTAACGTGAATTTTACTCCAATTGCCATAATTAACAACCATGCTCCTCACTAAACGATTAGCCTTGCATGGGCTTTGTGATCTTGACTTGTTATCGATTGAATTATGATTCCCATTACTTTGAAGTGATTGTATATGCTGTTGATTTACATGGATTTATGTGAATTGATGTTGAATGATCCATGAGGATCAATGTATGAAGATTTGCGATCTGTTTACCAGTTCCTATAGTTCACTGTAACATTGGCTTTCTTATTATCTAAAGTGAATTTCGATAATTTGTGGTTCTGATATAGCTGACTGTTTTAGGTTAATAGCATGGTTGAATTGTTGGATATAAATATGTATGACCAAAATAGAGAAGGCTTGGTTTGAATATAATCTAGGCCCTTCTTGTCTATGAGTTGTAACTTGTGATCTTGACGTTAGGTTAGTCGCTATAGGAATTGATTGATGGGTGATGTCTAAATCGCTGCCCACATTAAAAATGAGGATGATTATATGATAACTAATACAATATGGGTTAATTCATGATAGGTTGAATTATGAAGTAACCTATGTAAACTTACCTATCCATGAAACTCCCTATATGAAGCATGCTTGTATCAACCTAAATGGCAATTGTAGTAGTGTCTCATCATAGATTATGATTTTATTACCTACTGCTTTTGGGTGATATGGATTCATGAAATATGACCTATAATCCATATGAATTAATTGATTATATGATCTATGTTCTCTCTACTTTACTAGTATGTTGATATGTCGTATTATGTAATGGCATAATCTTGTAGTGACTTGTACATGGTTTCTTATATGTTTAAAGTACATTTAAGTCCTTTAACGAAATGTTAATCTGCCAATTCTTTGGAGTCTAAGACTCTCGGCCATGGTCTCAACTATACAAAGAAACTTTTATGTAATTCCACAAGGACTAAATACTAATCTAAGGTTACTATGAACCCGAATGCTATACTATAGAAACTAAGGAAATCGTTGCACACAACAAAGTTTAATACATACGAATACGTGAGTGTACTGTGATTACGAAGTTGGGTTAAAATGTGACGCCTTAGAACTTAAGAGGTGCTACGGGTAGATGGACATTATTTTAGAACAAAGTATTGGTTAAAAGTTCATGTAAAACTCTAAGCTAAACGTCTAGGCTAAATTTAAGAAAATGAACCAAAGGCCTATACTAATTGACTATGTCTCTGTTAACCACTTGTAAAAAAAATGAAGAAAAAGAGATGCTGCCATTGAGGTTGGAACCCGAGACCTCTAGGTCCTAACACTAAGAGAAGAGTCTTGAATTAAAGAAAAAGAAATAGTGTGAGAGAGGGGAATCAAACCCAGCTTCAAGGCCAAATGTGTGAGATACATAAGTCTCACATATAATAAAAAATTATATGCTGCCCAAGGGATTCGAACACGGGTCCTCTTGACCGAAATTGTGAGGCACATAAGTCTTACTAATAATTAAAAAAAATGCAGCCAGTAGGGATCGAACTCGGTCCCCTTGGCTGAATGTGTAAGATGCATAAGTCTTGCACAATATACACGTATATGATCATGAAACACTTAGCCAAATATGAGTAACCCGAAAGGGGTACTACCATGAGTGTAAGGTACACTAAAGGCCATGTGCATGGCGTATGATGTAAGTTAATGGCAAGATGAAGAAATGAACATTCACGTGATGAGGTGAGTAATTATGTTAAACTATGAAGCTAATGAAAATGGTGACAACATTATAAGAGGCTAAGATGAATTGTGAAACAAGTCTCAACCAACCCTAAGTAAAGGTCACTAAAAGTACTCACCTAAGAGAGTGTGCAATATTAAGAGACAATTCTCAATCACATTCTATATGTAAGTGTAAGGACAATTTACACTTAATACGTAAAGAAGAGATTAGAAATCATCTAATGATCTATGATTACCTCATGCTAAGAAGCAAGCTTCGATGATGTATGATTTGAATGTAAATAGGAACTTTAAACTAAGCACCGATATGCTAGCTATGAGTGGTGATGCCTTATTTCGGGAAGGGCGGAGGTTCACATAAATCTCATGAGATGAGACTGTCCACCAAGGTGGGTATGGGTCTCCGTAAATCTCCTAGTCTTTTTACTATGTTGCCAACATAGGGAACTAGCTTGGTTCGACCCCTAAAGCTAGCATGTTTTGGTTTCACTTTGGCTAGTGACTCCACCTCTTTTCGGGTTGGGGGAGACACCAGATTTCATGATGCTCACATGATCTATGTTGGTTAAGGTTGAAGTTCCTTAAAGTATGAAAGATAATGAAATGAATGATACTGAAGTTGTTTGTACAAGACAACCAGGAGGTGAAACCACATTCAAGTAATGACATTAGGTCATTCTTGGTCATTGCACTTCATGATCCCGATGAGAGACTAAAACTTCATCCTTGGTATAGCTGGTGTTTACATCAGCCTATGAATGAATGAAATGAATAATGTGAAGTACCAATGAACGAATGAAGCAGACTCTGTGTTTGCTAAAGGAGGCCCTCGGGTTGAGGTCCCATATGTTGGGCCCTCACTTGAGATGTCTTAATGCTACGTCCATGATTCCAAGGTATCATGGATATGAAATGTATAGTATATGAAACATGAAAATGTATATTATGTGAACCTATGTGTGTATGATTTTTGACATATTCATGGTACGACCTTCCTATTACGAATTAGGCAAGTAAAGAGACTTGACCTCCTAAGAAAGCATGTTGATTAGGAAGAGCCATTCTTGTGCCTGCATTACCGTTATGTGTTGCTGCATATACCCATACTTAGTACAAGTGTGTACTAATTCCATACAATATTACTATTTTAGTTGCAGGCTCAAGTGGACGTTGAAGGTATCATTGTACCTAATCAGACTCAGAGATTTCATCTGGACTTGGTAGGTCCTCATGCATTCGAGGATGCCTGCCTTTATATTTCTTTCTTAGTAGTAGGTTTGAACTAGTGGAGTATGTTCCACTAGTGTTTATTTCCTATTTTATTCAGATGCTTGTAATAGTGCCGTTTTGGCAAGTATTACTTATGACATGAGATTCTATTTCTTTCGAGTTGTATATTTCTTTAACTAGATGGTTGATGTATGAGCAATGAACTTCCTTACAAATACACGTTTATACGAAGTCTATGTATACTTCAATTATAAACAAAAAGTTTTAAATTTTCCGCTAAAATTTACCATATGAATGTGATGAATGCAAGAAGAGGCTTGTCTGCAACCTCTGAGAGGCCAACGATGCCGGTTGTGATTCGGATTCCAGAATCCGGGTCGTGACAAACTTGGTATCAGAGCATCAGGTTAAATATCCAAGACATCAGGATCATATCAACCACGTTAAGTAGTTTCTAAGTTATGGTAAGGAAGTGCACCACTATCATGAATTAGACACTGCATAATGCTTATGAAATTTTCCCTTCTTCTACTCTTTACCGTGCTATGTGGAATTGTGACATAATTGTGTCATTAAGAATCTAACTCTCTCCTTGTATCTACGTGTGGATAATGAATACGAGGAGAAATGCAGGTAGGAGGGTAGGTGAGGCAGCTGCTGGAGGAAATCAAGTTCCTCCTCAAGCCCCAATTGTTGTTGATCAAGTGCCTGTCAATCCAGCTGGGATGACAGATGGTGAAGTGAGGAATGCTTTGCTGCAGATGGCACAGGACATCACTACTCAGGATCAAGCCATCACGTCTCAAGCCGAGAGAGAGGGTGCTCCCAGAGAGAACCCTCATTCTAGCACCATGGCTAGCAGGCTGAGGGACTTCACCAGAATGAACCCCAAGTTTACTATGGATCCAAGACCAATGAGGATACCCAGGAGTTCGTGGATGAGGTCCACAAAATCCATTGTGCCATGGGAGTAGATGGAAGTCAAAGGCTGAGTTGACTGCATATCAACTCAAGGATGTGGCACAGATTTGGTACCGGATGTGGGCTGAGAGCTGAGAACGTGGAGATGTTCCCATCACTTGGGATGTTCTCAAGACTGCCTTTCTAGAGAGATTCTTCCCCAGAGAGAAACGAGAAGCCAAGGTTGAAGAGTTCATCAACCTGAGACAGGGAGGTATGTCAGTCAAGCAGTATTCCTTGAAATTCGTTAAACTCTCAAAGTATGCTTCTTCTCTGATGGCAAATAGCAGGGATGAAATGAGCAGGTTTGTGACTGGTGTGTCGGAGGATCTAGTGGAAGATTGTCGGGCAGCCATGTTGCATGATAGCATGGATCTGGGCAGGTTGATGGTGCATGCTCAGCAAGTGGAGGAGAGCCGCCATAAGAGGAGAGTTCATCAATGTAAGACGCCAAAAATGAGATAAGGTGTCTAGAGCCTAACTTGTTCGTCTTTATGTTATAAGGTCCTAAAATGTCTTATTAAGTTATATAGAGGTAGTGTGCAAAGTTTGAAGTGATTTGGAAGTCGAACGTCAAGGGACGTCCAAGACGTTCGACGATTAGTCGCTTATGTGCCTCATGTGTGTATGCATGCCTAAATTGTATGAACTGAGTCTAAAAAGTCTTTAAATTGTTTAAAATGATTCTTAATATTATTATATAAAGTTTTGTGAAGTTTGGAGGTCAAACGCCCAAGAACGTTCAAGGCGTTTGAAAGATAGCCCCTAAGATGTTCATCGTATGTCATGTTGGGGTCAAGGCTGTTTGGACGTCTTGTAGGTGTTTGTTTTGGATGAAATTTATTTGGAAGGTCTATAACATGTTAAGGTTTGTAATCGCATTATACAATTCCGGGAAAGTATCCCCAAGGACCATCGAAGGGTCCTTGAGAAAGGACCCAAAAGCTGATGGGCAGGCTGTCCCATGCAGCCTTGGCGACGGAGCTGTCGATGGCCAGTCATGGCTGTGACGCCCCGTCACAAGGGTTCCGTCGTGGGGGAAATGTCCAAGGGTATAGTTGGGAACCTTGGAAAGACATTGTTGCTTGCAACAGAGGTCCACGACGCCCCGTGTCAGCCGCGATGCCCCGTCATGGGCAAGTCATCGTGGGCTGCTGTTTTCCCTGCGACCAGATTTTCGGCCAAGTCAGGGTGAACTTGTAAATTCACCCCACGTCCTAAAATTATTATTAAGGGTTTATTTAAGTAATTTTGGGTGTATATAAGTCATCCAAAACGTGATCAAATCATTCATAAATTCTCTCACATGTTTTAAGCCTTTCCCTCCAAAAATGTTCTCTCTAGAAACCACCATTGTTGGTGAAGCTCAAGAACAGATTCAAGCTGGGTTTTCCATGGATGAATCATGAAGTTTAAGAGATTTTCAACTAATAAAAGGTATGGCAATCCTTCATCTTGAAGTAACCTTTCACTTGAAGAGTTCTTCTCAATGTTTTTCAAAGAAATCTTATGATCAAAGTCCTTCTTCTTCAATCTATCCATGGGTTCTTTCTAAAAAGGTTTTGAACGATTGAATCATGAATAATTGAATTTAATACAGTGGTTTTAACGTGAATTTTACTCCAATTGCATAATTAACCCATGCTCCTTCACTAAACGATTTAGCCTTGCATGGGCTTTGTGATCTTGACTTGTTATCGATTGAATTATGATTCCATTACTTTGAAGTGATTGTATATGCTGTTATTTACATGAATTTATGTTGAATTGATGTTGAATGATCCATGAGGATCAATGTATGAAGATTTGGGCATGTTTAGCCTAGTTCCTATAGTTCACTGTAACATTGGCTTTCTTATTATCTAAAGTGAATTTCGATTAATTTGTGGTTCTTATAGCTACTGTTTTAGGTTAATACCATGGTTGAATTGTGGATATAAATCATGTATGACCAAAGTAGAGAAGGCTTGGTTTGAATTAATCTAGGCCCTTCTTGTCTATGGAGTTGTAACTTGTGATCTTGACGTTAGGTTAGTCGCTATAGGAATTGATTATGGTTGATGTCTAAATCTGCTGCCCATATTAAAAAATGAGGATGAATTATATGTAACTAATACAATATGGGTTAATTCATGATAGGTTGAATATGATTAACCTATGTAAACTTACCTTCCATGAACTCCCTATATGAAGCATGCTTGTATCAACCTAAATGGCAAATTGTAGTAGTGTCTCATCTAGATTATGATTTTATTACCTACTGCTTTTGGGTGATATGATTCATGAAATATGACCTATAATCCATATGAATTAAATTGATTAATGATCTATGTTCTTCTACTTTCCTAGTATGTTGATATGTCGTATTATGTAATGGCATAATCTTGTAGTGACTTGTACATGGTTTCTTATATGTTTAAAGTACATTTAGCTACTGCCATATATGTGTCTTATTGATAAATAAGGTGTATTGATCAATGATAATCAAAGGGTGAGAAATCGGTAATAATGCTTATTTCCTCTACTCTTCTACTTCTCTATTCTTCTATAATACTGTTGATGAAGCCTTGTATGGCATGGTGTGGTATGTTCCACTTATGGTAGCGGTGTTTACTTTATTGTCATTATATATGTGTTGACTATGGCCTTGAAGGCAAATTGATGAACTTATGAACATGTGCTTAAGAGGATACTATGAGAAGCTTATTCCTACTTTCCTATTCTAGTTGTGAACTAGGTTGTGTGGCTATTGTTTGAGCATGTGTATAACCATGTTAGGGTCAAGTATAGGTGATGCCATTGATGTGTTAAAATGGTTAATAACCACTTACCTATGTACCCTTATATGAAAGTGTAAATAGCTAAAGTTAGGAGTCTTGATTACATTGTATATATTGTCTTGTCTCCTATGCTATTATGTGTTGTGTGCTATGTGCTTGGAAGTGTAATGTGGTCTAAGAGGGTGGCTGACTCAAGAAGTTATTGATAGCCATTATATGATCATGTTGGTCAAATGTACACACACTCTCACTTACATGCATGTTACAAGTAGTATAAGTCATTGTGTCTAAATGAGAGGTAGTTCTCACCTTCACTAGTGTCTACTACTATGTATATTAAGGTGATGTTTATGAAAGTATGATTTGTATTCCCTTACTAGGATGACTTGATAGGTGTACTAGTATGGGCAAGGGTATGGAACCTTGTCTATGCATTGCACATGTGTATCTTGATAGGATAGTTCCTAGGTTTGGTTCTTATGTATATGAAGGATGATTATATGAACATGTTATGAATATAATGTATATGATATGATAAGGTATGAATATGTAAGGTACGAACATGTGTGACTTAATGTATTATGTGAAAGGTTTGTTCACATCTATGTATACACTCACACACATGAATGAGGATCTAGTTAATAGAGGGGCCTTGAGAGGGGTGCCCAAGAATGCTATAGACTAGATAAAATGCTTGAATATGCTATAAGCATATGAGGAATGATTATCCTAAGCTTATGTTTTATAAATAAATGTAATAAAGGCTTTTCAATAAAGGGAACTTAACTTAGCACCGAGCGAACTTGACAACGGGAGGTGATGACTTATCCATAGAAGGAAAGATTCATCCTAAAGTTGCCCATGTGATGTTAACTCCCTTGTTTATGGGATATGTCATCTAAGGGATTCCCATGAGGAGCGGCCCACTTTACCAAATGGTATGAATAGGGATATCTACCTCTTAGTTCTTGAAATATGTTGCCACCATAGGATACTAGCTAGAGGATTCTACCTCGATAGCTATGTTTATATTGGTTCTACTTTGGCCGGTAGACCACCTTCCATCGGTGTAAGGTTTGATGACACCGGATTCCATGTTTAGCATCACATGGTCTATGTCAGTTGAGGTTAAAGTTCCCTAAAGGTAAAATGGACAATGGAAGTAATTGAATAAGATCCTAACTAGGAGGACTTAAGGTAAGTTACTTAGGATAGGTGGAAGTAATGAACCCATCTAGACATTGCACAAGTGATTCCTTAGGAAGCCTTAGGAAGGTACCCTAACGCATATGATTATGTATGTGTCCTTTATGTATGATATTGTAGTCTTGGTTTGACTAGGTTTATATTGCACTATACTTATATGATGCCATGTGTTGTCTTGTGTAGATGGTATGTATGGTCTTCTCTTGTGTTCCTAAGGTGATACATTGCACCAAGTATCCTTAAAGGATTACTTGGAAGACTAATGAATTAAAGGAAGAGTTAATGTTAAGGAGAGTGAGTTCACTGTAAAGTGACCTCAAATAGGGATTAAATTCTATATGTGCTTTTCTATGATGTTTGGCCTTTGATTGTGTTTCTATGAAGTATGTGAATGATATAAATGCTATTGATAAAGGTTTTATGATGATTTGCTTAAAATGGCATGAAGTATGATTTCAAAGGAAATGTCACTTTTAAATGCATGTTTGTGCATGGTTGTCATACTTAGTGCATTCTTGTACTAATTCCATTCTTCTTTTTTCCTTTTTCACAAAGTGTAGGTTATGGAATGCTTAAAGGAGGTCTATGATTGAGGAGCTTGATCGGTGATTTACCAAGCTCAAGGAAAGGAATCCTTAAGTTCAAGGATGTCCTAATGTGTACTTATTGTAAAGTCTATTTAGTAATGTATATCTTTGTATTATGTCTTAAGGGTTTTGTCCTTAATGTTCTCTAAAGTTGTTGAGTCTAAGATGGCAAAGAGACTTAGAGTCTAAATATGTATTATGACTTATGTTTTATATATATATATATATGATGTGATGTTTCTAGCATATGATGTGGTATGAAAAATTTTAAATTTTCCGCTAAATTTACTATGCCAATGCAATGAATGATATGAGAGGCTTGTCTTAGACCTCCGAGAGGTCGACGACGCCGGTTACAATCCAAGATTGTATCCTATCTTCTAGGGTATGGTTTCGGGTTGTGATAATGAAAGCAAGAATCCTAAGACTGCGGTTCATACTGGTTCTAGCTCGGGTAGGGGCTCATTTGGAGTCCAGAACATGCCGAAGTTCAAGTGACATTCAGGTAATTCTAATTCTTCATGGAATTCGAATGCCAAACTGAACGAGTCTAGCCCTAGAAGAAGCGATGATCGAAACGTCCAGCGAAAAATCAAGCTTTGTGGTAAATGTGGACGTCTAATGGGGGTGAATGTTTAGTAGGTACTAACACCTTATTCGGGTGTGGCAAGACTGGACACATGGTCCTATACTGTCCTCAGACGATGGATAGGTCCAAGGCAGATGCTCAGCCTAGGCCGAATGCAAATGTTGTAGCCGAACCTCCTTAGTGGAACCGTTTTTATGCGCTGAAAGGTAGAGAAGAGCAAGAGAAGTCAGCTGATGTTGTCACGGGTATGTTGCATGTCTTTACTTTCCCAGTGTATGCATTGTTAGACCCAGGATCCACTCTATCCTTTGTTACTCCTTTGATATATAGCAGGTTTGATGTGTTTCCTGAAATCTGGCATGAGCCGATTCTAGTAAGTACTCCCATAGGAGACGGCATTAGAGAAGAAAGAGTGTATAAAAATTGCCCAATTCACATCCTTGATAGAGTCAGTCACGCTGATCTTGTGGAATTAGCCATGCTCAATTTTGATATAATCTTGGGCATGGATTGGCTCCCTAAGTATTATGCCATAATAGATTGTCGAAATAGGGTAGTGAGGTTTCAGTTACTAAATGAGTTAGAGCGGGAATGGGAAGGGCATGGTTCAAGTCCAGTCGGTCAAATTGTTTCACACTTGAAGGCCAACAAGATGATAGATAAGGGGTACTTGTACCACTTAGGTAGAGTCAATGACTTATATCAAGAAGTTCCTTGTATAGACTCAGAGTCAATAGTGAATGAGTTCCCAGATGTCTTTACAAAGGATTTACCACGAATCCCTCCTGAACGTGAGATTGACTTTGGTGTTGACTTAGATCCCAACACCAAGACAATTTCTATTCCCCCGTATAGGATGGCACCAACTGAACTCAAAGAGTTGAAGTTGCAGTTAAAAGATCTACTTGATAAGGGCTTCATCCAGCCGAGCATATCCCCTTGGGGTGCTCTAGTGTTGTTCGTAAAGAAAAAGGATGGGACCCTTAGAATGTGCATCGGTTATCGGCAACTCAATAAAGTCACTATAAAGAATAAGTACCCTCTTCCCAGAATCGATGATTTGTTTGACCAACTCCAAGGTTCAAGTTTTTTTTCCAAGATAGACCTTCGGTCAGGCTACCATCAGCTAAGAGTGAGGCGAGAAGACGTCCCTAAGACGTATTTTCGTAGTAGATATGGCCACTATGAGTTTCTGGTCATGTAATTCGGTCTAACTAACGCACCAACCGTGTTTATGGACCTTATGAATAGGGTCTTCCGTGAGTACCTTGATTCCTTCGTCATAGTATTCATAGATGACATTCTCATATACTCTAAGTCTAAAAAAGAGCATGAGGTACACTTGAGAAAGACATTACAAGTACTCAGGGAACATCAATTGTATGCGAAGTTCAGCAAATGTGAATTCTGGTTGAGATCAGTGACCTTTCTTAGTCATATTGTGACCGACCAAGGTGTTGAAGTTGATCCTAAGAAGGTTAAGGCGGTGAAGAATTGGCCGAGACCCCTTACTGCTACAGATATTCGGAGTTTTCTAGGCTTAGCCAGTTATTATCGCAAGTTTACGAAAGGATTTTCCACTATTGTAGCTCCACTGACAGCCTTGACGAAGAAGAAGGTAAAGTTTGAGTGGTCTGAAAAATGTGAGAAGAGCTTCCAAGAGCTCAAAGACCGACTCACTTCACCCCCAGTTCTCACATTTCCGAGGAGTGGTGCAGGATATGTGGTGTACTGTGATGCTTCTCGGGTAGGTTTGGGATGTGTTCTTATGCAGGATGGCAAGGTAAGCATATGCATCGAGACAGTTGACAATCCACAAGAAGAATTATCGTACTCATGTTCTTGAGTTAGATGTTGTGGTGTTTGCATTAAAACTTTGTAGACATTATTTATATGGTGTACATGTTGATGTATATACTGACCATAAAAGTCTTCAGTATGTTTTTACGTAGAGGGAGTTGAACCTTCGCCAGAGAAGATGGCTAGAACTGCTCAAAAGATTATGATATGAGTGTTCATTATCACCCGGGTAATGCCAATAAGGTGGCTGATGCGTTGAGTCGATTGAGCATAGGCATCCTGTCTCATATTAATGAAGAGAAGAAGGACCTGGTTAAAGAGGTACACCAATTGTCTAGATTGGGTGTACGGGTGGCAGATGCAGCAAGTGGAAGTGTTTTGGTTCACTCAAGCTCCGAATCCTCATTTGTTGTTCATGTTAAAGCCAATCAGCATATCGACCCAGTACTCATGGAGTTGAAGGACTCAATATTGAGTAAGTTGAATGAATCGTTTTCCCTATGAGGGGATGGTGTACTCAGGTACCAAAACAGGTTATGTGTGCCAAATATTTATAATTTGAGGTCTAATATTTTTGCAGAAGCTCATGGTTCCAGGTATTCGATTCATCTAGGTGCCACCAAAATGTATCATGACCTTAAAGAGGTGTATTGGTTGGAAGGCATGAAGAGAGATATCTCTAAATTCGTGGAGGAGTGTCAAAATTGCAAACACGTTAAGGCAGAACACCTTAAGCCTGCGGTATCACTCAGAGGATTGAGATTCCAACATGGAAGTGGGAGGCTATCAATATTGATTTTGTGGTTGATCTGCCAAAGACTAGGAAACTACATGATTCCATTTGGGTTATTGTTGACAGAATGACCAAGTCCGCTCACTTCATACCTGTGAAGTCTACTTACAAGGCTGAAATTATGCCAAGCTTTATATTGATGAGATAGTGAGATGGAATGGGATTCCTCTGTCAATCATCTCGGATAGGGGATCCCAGTTTACTACTCATTTTTGGAGATCTTTTCAGAAGGGCTTGGGTACACAGGTGAAGATTAGTACTGCTTTTCATTCGCAGACGGATGGACAAGCAGAGCGTACCATCCAGACCCTTGAAGACATGTTGAGAGCATATGTTATTGACTTCAAGGGGAGTTGGGATGATCACTTGCCGCTGATAGAGTTCTCTTACAATAATAGCTACCGTTCCAGTTTTGGGATGGCACCTTTTGAGGCACTATATGGCCGAAGATGTAGGTCTCCGATTGGGTGGTTTGAGGTAGGAGAATCTGCCATCCTTGGTCCTGAGATCGTACATGAGGCTATAGAGAAGGTGAGATTGATCAGAGATAGATTGGCTATTGCTTAGAGTCGTATGAAATCCTACGCCGACAACAGAAAGAGAGCTCTAGAATTTGAGGTGGGTGATCAAGTCTACTTTAATATATCACCTATGAAAAGGGTGATGAGGTTTGGTAAGAAAGGTAAGTTGAGTCCGAGGTATATAGGTCCTTATGAGGTATTGCAGCGAGTAGGAAATGTGGTCTACAAATTGAAGTTACCTCAAGAGTTGGCTTCTGTTCATCTTGTGTTTAACGTTTCAATGCTCAAGAAGTGTCTAGGCGATCCAGCATCCATTCTTCCTGTTGAGGGGTTAGGAGTTGATGAGAACCTTTCTTATGAAGAGGTTCCAATCGCAATTTTTGATCGTCAAGTGAAGCGACTGAGGAACAAGAAGGTTGCCACCGTGAAAGTCCTATGGCGGAACCACCTTGTTGAGGGAGCAACATGGAAGACCGAGGCTGATATGAGATCTCGCTATCCTCATTTGTTCAGTGCCTAAGGTTAGATACTCTCATCCTAAAGCCTGATTTATGTTTAAGAAACTCTAAGTTCTAAGTGCTGTAGTCAAATTGGTGTGATAGGTCACTAATGGTATGTTTTATAATGGCACTATATGAGTTAAAACAAAGTTATGTTTGCAATTTATGTTGTTGTTTTTGTGTAGCATAGGCATGTTTTCTGTGTTGCATGATTTGTGGTGTGCATTAAGTTAAGTGTGATTGAGAAGGAAATTCCTCAATCTCAAATATGAAGCTTTAGATAAGCTTGAATGGTATGCATTACCCAAATAAGTGTGAATCAAATGTTCACAAAAGAGAAACGTTTAAGTATGATGAAGTAACTTTCGAAAATCACCCTCTTTGTTTAAATGATGTGTAGTGTCATTCGGGTATGACTGTTCCTAAGGGGGGATAATGTAACAATCTGAAAACGACCATGCTATGTAAGACCTAAACGTACCTAGAGTACATATGTTCAACCGGGTTCACTCGGCTTGATGCGCGTGGAACCGGACAACTGGACCTATGCACCAGCCAAACCAACCAACTTGGTGAGTTTGTTGAGCCAGGCAGGGTTCGTTCCAGCAATGTTAGGTCCCCGAACACTAGGATTCACCCAGGTGAGTCTTAATCGGACTTAGAGGGTTAGTCCTAGGTGTTAAGGGTTATAGGGGTAAAAAGGTACTTTTGGGGCTAGGGGTAGTATAGTAACTACCCTAGGATGATATTTAATTAATAAAATAAAGTTTTTAATTAGTCAAAGTGGGTCAAAGCTCGGTGGTCAAACCCAGGTTTGACCGGATCTCCACACTCGGGTTCAAGCGGAGTTGGAGACATTGAAAGGGACGATTTAAGTGAATTAAATTGGACAAAATTAGGAGGGGCATTATAGTAACTTAATATGAAGATTATAATCTGATTTTCTCATCTGAAGTATGTTTAATAAGTCAACAACAAACTCCAAAAGCAAGAGGCGCACGACTCCCACTAGGAGTGTACTCAATGTGCACTCTTAACTCATTATATATCCACCAACGTTTTCATCTTTACCTTACACTTCAAAAATAAAAAAGTAAAATAATTGTACTAGTTCAAAGAGTTCTCGGCTTCATCAATCAAAAACGAAAAGAAGAAATTGTTCGCCTAAGTGCTTTAAGAAATCACGTAAAAGAATTCACTTGTGAGCAAGAACCAAGGCTCGGAAGAGAGGTTTTGTGTGTGGGTTAGTATGTGTTAGTGGCTGGTTGTCAACGTTGAAAAGGTATGTGTTTTCTTCTCTCTTGGTACCTTTCCCAAGAGTCCCCTAAGGCTCAGTTCAATTCCAATCTAAAAACTAAGGTTTTCCCCATTGCATGCCCCTGTTATTAGATCCTATGAACGATTGATGCATGCGTTGGTATGACTTATGGTAGATGATTTTAGGAATGATTGTGATTGTGTGCAATGTGTTTTCTCGGACTGATTATGATATTGTTATGTACGTCCGAATGTTAAAGCTTATATGTGCACAAGTATGTTGTTTTCCCGTGATTATGTTGTTATGGATTAATTTAAGAAAATGTGAATTATGTGTTACATAATGTTGTGTTTTTAACATGCAAGAATAAATCGTGATGTTCATGAACAAGAAAATGAAAGTATGGTCCTTTAACGAAATATTAATCTGCCGATTCTATGGAGTCTTAAGACTCTTGGCCATGGTCTCAACTATACAAAGAATCTTTTATGTTAATTCCACAAGGACTAAATACTAATCTAAGGTACTAATGAACCCGAATGCTTCAGTATAGAAACTAAGGAAATCGTTGCACAACAAAGGTTAATACATACGAATACGTGAGTGTACTGTGATTACGAAGTTGGGTTAAAATGTGACGACTTAGAACTTAAGAGGTGCTATGGGTAGATGGACGTTATTTTAGAACAAAGTATTGGTTAAAAGTTCATGTAAAACTAAGCTAAACCTCTAGGCTAAATTTAAGAAAATGAACCAAAGGCCTATACTAATTGACTAAGTCTCTCTTACCACTTGTAAAAACAAATGAAGAAAAACAGATGCTGCCATTGAGGGTTGAACCCGAGACCTCTAGGTCCTAACACTAAGAGAAGAGGCCTTGAATTAAAAGGAAAAAAATAGAGTTTGAGAGGGGAATCGAACCGGGATTCAAGGCCAAATGTGTGAGATACATAAGTCTCACATATAATCAAAATTTATGTGCTGTCCAAGGGATTCGAACACGGGTCCTCTTTACCGAAATTGTGAGGCAAATAAGTCTTACAAATAATAAAACAAAACGCATCCAGTAGGGATCGAACTCGGGTCCCCTTGGCCGAATCTGTAAGATGCATAAGTCTTGCACAATATACACTTATATGATCATGAAACACTTATCCAAATATGAGTAACCCGAAAGGGGTACTACCATGAGTTTAAGGTACACTAAAGTCCATGTGCATGGCGTATGATGTAAGTTAATGGCAAGATGATGAAATGAACATTCACGTGATGAGGTGAGTAATTATGTTAAACTATGAAGCTAATGAAAATGGTGACAACATGATAAGAGGCTAAGATGAATGGTGAGACAAGTTTCAACCAAGCCTAAGTAAAGGTTACTAAAAGTACTCACCTAAGAGAGTGTGGACTATTAAGAGACAAGTCTCAATCACATTCTATATGTAAGTGTAAGGACAATTCACACTTAATACGTAAAGAAGAGATGAGAAATCATCTAATGATCTATGATTACCTCATGCTAAGAAGCAAGCTTCGATGATGTATGATTTAAATGTAAATAGGAAATTTAAACTAACCACCGATAGGCTAGCTATGAGTGGTGATGCCTTCTTTCGGGAAGGGCGGAGGTTCACATATATCTCATGAGATGAGACTGTCCACCAAGGTGGGTATGGGTCTCCCTAAATCTCATAGACTTTGAACTATGTTGCCAACATATGGAACTAGCTTGTTTCGAACCCCTAAAGCTAGCATGTTTTGGTTTCACTTTGGCCAGTGACTCCACCTCTTTTCGGTGTGGGGGAAACACTGGATTTCATAATACTCACATGATCTATGTCGCTTAAGGTTTAAGTTCCTCAAAGTATGAAAGATAATGAAATGAACGATACCGAAGGTGTTTGTGCAAGACAATCAAGAGGTGAAACCAGATTCAAGTAATGACATTAGGTCATTCTTGGTCATTGCACTTCATGATCCGGATAAGAGTCTTAAACTTCATCCTAGGTATAGCTGGTGTTTACATAATCCTATGAATGAATGAAATGAATAATGTGAAGTACGAATGAACGAATGAAGCAGACTCTGTGTTTGCTAAAGGAGGCCCTCGGGTTGAGGGCCCATATGTTGGACCCTCACTTGAGATGTATTAATACTACGTCCATGATTCCAAGGTCTCGTGGATATGAAATGTATAACATATGAAACATGAAAATTTATGTTATGTGAACCTATGTGTGTATGATGTGTGACATATTCATGGTATGACCTTCCTATTACGAATTAGGCAAGTCAAGAGACTTGACCTCTTAAGAAAGCATGTTGATTAGGAAGAGCCATTCTTGTGCATGCATTACCGTTATGTATTGATGCATATACCCATACTTATTACAAGTGTGTACTAATTCCATATAATATTACTATTTTAGGTGTAGGCTCAGGTGGACGTTGAAGGTATCATTGCAGGTAATCACACTAAGAGATTTCATCTGGACTTGGTAGGTCCTCATGCATTCGAGGATGCCTGCCTTTATATTTCTTGCTTAGTAGTAGGTTTGAACTAGTGGAGTATGTTCCACTAGTGTTTCTTTCCTATTTTATTCAGACGCTTGTAATAATGCCGTTTTGGGAAGTATAACTTATGACATGAGATTCTATTTCTTTCGGGTTGTATGTTTCTATAACTATATGGTTGATATATGAGCAATGAACTTCCTTAAAAATACAAGTTTATACGAAGTCTATGTATACTTCAATTATAAACAAAAAGTTTTAAATTTTCCGCTAAAATTACAAAAAGTTTTAAATTTTCCGCTAAAATTAACCGTATTAATGTGATGAATGCAAGAAGAGGCTTGTCTGCGACCTCTGAGAGGTCAACGATGCCGGTTGTG
Organism: Solanum lycopersicoides; assembly: GCA_022817965.1. Taxonomy (NCBI): domain Eukaryota; kingdom Viridiplantae; phylum Streptophyta; class Magnoliopsida; order Solanales; family Solanaceae; genus Solanum; species Solanum lycopersicoides. The sequence goes on from CM040624.1 coordinate 29,761,577, forward strand.
ATTCGGATTCCAGAATCTGGGTCGTGACAAACTTGGTATCAGAGCATCAGATTAAATATGCAAGACATCTGGCTCATAGCAACCACGTGAAGTAGTTTCTAAGTTATGGTAGTGGAGTGCACCACTATCATGAATTAGACACTGCATAATGCTTAGGAAAGTTTCCCTTCTTCTACTCTTTATCGTGCTATGTGGAATTGTGACATAATTGTGTCATTAAGAATCTAACTCTCTCCTTGTATATACGTGTAGATAATGAATACGAGGAGAAATGTAGGTAGGAGGGTAGGTGAGGCAGCTGCTGGAGGAAATCAACTCCTCCAGCCCCAATTGGTGCTGATCAAGTGCATGTCAATCCATCTGGGATGACAGATGGTTAAGTGAGGAATGCCTTGCTGCAGATGGCACAGGACATCACTCCTCAGGCTCAAGCCATCACGACTCAATCCGCGAGAGAGGGTTCGCCCATAGAGAACCCTCATGCTAGCACCATGGCTAGCAGGCTGAGGGACTTCACCAGAATGAACCCCCAGTTTACTACGGATCCAAGACCAATGAGGATACCCAGGAGTTCGTGGATGAGGTCCACAAGATCCTTTGTTCCATGGGAGTATATGAGGAGGCAAAGGCTGAGTTCACTTCATATCAACTCAAGGATGTGGCACAAATTTGGTACCGAATGTGGGCTAATAGTCGAGCACTTGGAGAAGTTCTCATCACTTGGAGAAGTTCCCAGAGAGAAACGAGAAGACAAGATTGAGGAGTTCATCAACCTGAGACATGGAGGTATGTCAATCAAGTAGTATTCTTTGAAATTCGTTAAACTGTCAAAGTATAATTATTCTCTGGTGGCAAATAGCAGGGTATGAAATGAGAAGATTTGTGACTGGCGTGTCGGAGGATCTAGTGGAAGATTGTCGGGCAGCCATGTTGCATGATAGCATGGATCTGGGCAGGTTGATGGTGCATGCTCAGCAAGTGGAAGAGATCCTCCGTAAGAGGAGAATTCATGAAAGCAAGAAGCCTAAGACTGCGGATCATACTGGTTCTAGCTCGGGTAGCGGCTCATTTGGAGTCCAGAACAGGCCAAAGTTCAAGAGACATTCAGGTAATTCTGCTTCTTCCGGGAATTCAAATGCCAAAGTGAACGAGTCTGGCCCCAGAAGGAGCAATGATCGGAACTTCCAGCGAAAAATCAAGCTTTGTGGTAAATGTGGACGTCCTCATGGGGGTGAATGTTTAGTAGGTACTAACACCTTCTTCGGGTGTGGCAAGACTGGACACATGGTCCGAGATTGTCCTCAGACGATGGATAGGGCCAAGGCAGATGCTCAGCCTCAGTCGAATGCAAATGCTGCAGCCGAACCTCCTAAGAGGAACCAATTTTATGCGCTGAAAGGTAGAGAAGAGCAAGAGAAGTCAGCTGATGTTGTCACGGGTACGTTGCATGTCTTTACTTTCCCAGTGTATGCATTGTTAGATACAGGATCCACTCTATCCTTTGTTTCACCTTTGAGATCTAGCAGGTTTGATGTGTTTCCTGAAATCTTGCATGAGCTGATTCTAGTAAGTACTGCCAAATGAGACGGCAATAGAGCAGAAAGAGTGTATAAAAATTGCCCAATTCACATCCTTGATAGAGTCACTCATGTTGATCTTGTGGAATTAGCCATGCTCGATTTTGATATAATCTTGGGCATGGATTGGCTCCATAAGTATTATGCCACAATAGATTGTCGAAACAGGGTAGTGAGGTTGGGTAGTGAGGTTTCTGTAACAACCCTAAAAATGAATAGGATCAAGACTTAGGTTTTTCAAGAATGCTTGCGATTAGACCAAGGTCCACACGTATTGATACGCGTAGAACCAGACCTCAGAACCCTTACTACAACCAAGCCAACTAACTTGGGGAGTTAATTGAGCTTGGAAAGGTTAGAACCAACCATGTGAGGCTCACGAAAACGAAAGTTTAATCGAAAGAGTTTTTACCGGACTCAAAAGAAGAAATTTTATGTTTTGAGGGTCCAAGGGTAAAATGGTCTTTTCCAGGCCAAGGGTAATATTGTAATTACCCTGAGAAATTAATTATTTAATTAATTAAGTTAATTAAGTAAAGGAATTCGGGTGGGGCAACCCGAAGTGACCCATTTTCGCAAATGGGGGTCACTCGAGTTCGAGCCCCACTAGAAGCAAGGATTTAACTTGCTTTTATTTAATTTGGTAACTTAATTTTAATAAATAATAAATATTAGCTGATTTAGGAAAAAGAAAAATCAGATTCTATTAATATTAATTATTAATTTAGTTGACTAAGTCCTACCAACAAGTCCTCGTTCTAAGAGACCACTATCTCCCATCTCCCACTCTCTTTCACGTAAATCTCTCTCACTTTCACTCTCTTTTTCTGGCTGCCAAACGTGAGAAAGATCAGAAAGAAAACAAAAGTTCTTCACATTTGAAGAATTCACACGCAAAACACAAACGAGAAAGCAATTCGATAACGTTAAGCAAAACGTAATACGCTAGTCGGGTAAGGTGTGAGTTTCGGTGTTTGGACTGATTTTTGGAGAGGTTCTTGGGCAGCATTCTCGTGGTTGAACAAGAAAACTAAGGTATGGGTCTTCTTACTCTTGGTCCCTTTCCCAAGAGACCCCTAGGACTCAGAATATTCGGCTCAAAATTAAGGTTGTTTTCCCCGTTGAATGTCCCTGTCATTAGCTCCCAACGAATTCGTAGGTTGGTATGAATGCTGGTAGACTTAGGATTATGTGATGTTTGTGCTGGATATGAATGTGTTGGATGTACGTTAATTTATGAAAATGACAACCCATGCATGTGTTCGGAATTATGAAAAATTGTGTGCAAGTGTGTGACATGACATGAGTCTTGGCCTTGAGGCTTAAATTTGTTAATGTTGTGGTTGTTAATTTACGTACACAAACTCATGAAGATCGTGATGTTCATAAAAAAAAATGTGGCTGACTTGAATAAGGATTTTATAGCCAATAAATTCTATGAAAGATGCACTTAAAAATACGTTGAAGTGGATTCATGAACGAAATTATGAAGAAAAACATTGATGTTATGAGTTAAAAGTAACTAAACTTTCTAGCATTTTACAAGTTAGTTTTAGAATAAAATTTAATGCATAAGAATCTGGAAATTTAGTTTAAAATAAAAGAATGAGGCCACTAGGAATTGAACCCGTGACCTCATCCTTGGGCGAAATAACCCACGAAATTGGTGAGGGCTGGGGGGGGGGGTTCCATCATGGGTATGGGCGAATGAATGAATTGGGAAAAATAAATGAGGGGAGTGGGATTCGAACCCACCACCCCTCGGCCAGAACTCAAGAAGAACAAAAAAATAAAGTAAAAGAAGAGGATGTGAGGCGTGGGAATCGAACCCACGACCTCAAGGCTGGAAGTGGAGAGAGGCGAAAATAAGTATTAAAAATAGGTGAGGCCGTGGGGGTTCGATCCCACGACCTCACTATCCATGCTCTAAAATTGGAGAAAAATATTAAAAATATATATATGGGGATGTGGGGGTTCGAACCCACCACCTCACAGCCCCTAGAAAAAATTAAATAAAAGTAAGGAGGCTGTGGGGGTTCGAACCCACAACCTCCCTACTTGGGCAAAATTAAGAGTAAAATAAAAGAGGCTGTGGGGGTTTGATCCCACAACCTCTTTGTTTAAGAAAAATGGGAGAATATCATGTTAATGAAAAAAATGAAAATGGGGTTGTGGGGGCTCGAACCTACAACCCATCGGCCAATTCAAGAAAAAGGTTAAATAGAAAAGTAATCCTTCAATGTTAATATTGTGATTTGACTTAGAGTTAAAATGTTATGAATATTAGAATAAAATCAATTAAAAATATAAATGATATCCAATTGATTCAAGACTTGGGATTCCTTACCCAAACTTCCGTTTGATACATAAGTCATACGTGAACAAATCATCCAAGAATAATGCCATCTATTTAGATCGAAATCAAGATCTTGGTATATATACAAGATACATAAGTCTTGTATTAGGAATGTATGAATCACATAATGAACTACGAATGAAGCCTCATGGCTTGTATGTATAGACACATGAGTCTAACATACGTTCAAAAGTAAGTGAACTTAAGATGTATGAAATGAAATGATGAACCCTAGAAGGGTTAAGTAAGGGTGTAAAGCACACCAAAAGGCCAAGTGCATTGGCATAAGACAAAATGAACATTCACGTAATAAGAGGTGAATAACTATGAAAAGCAAAGGTGCTAATAATGATGAATGTGGTGACAACATGATATGAGGCTAATGTAAATGATGAGAGCAATCTCAAATGAGCCTAAGTAAATGTTACCAATACGTACTCACCTATGAGAGTGTAAGATAATGAAGAGACCAGTCTCTATGGACACTCTAATGAGAGTATTGAGCTTAACACACTCAATACGAATGATGAGATGAGAAATCATCTAATAAGCTATGATGTCCTCATACTAGACGTCAGCTTCCATGACGTATGAGATGAATGTAATGGAACTTTATACTGAACACCGATAGACTAGATATGAGCGGTGATGCCTTCTTTCGAGAAGGGCGGAGGTTCACGTAACTCTCATGAGATGAGACTGTCCGACTTGCCGGGTATGGGTCTCCTAAAATCTCCTAGTCTTCGAACCTATACTGCCAATATAGGGATCTGGCGGGGTTAAATTCCCATGTACTCTATCATGTTTTGGGTCACCTTGGCCGGTGATTAAACCTCTTTTTGGTGTGGGGGCGACACTGGATTTCATGATGCTCACATGATCTATGTCGGTTAAAGTTAAAGTTCCCAATGAATGAATGAGGCCAGCCTCAAATGATACACATAATGAAATGATTGAATACCAAAGGTGTTAGGATAGGATAATCAAAAGGTGAGTTAGATTCAAGTAATGACATTAGGTCATTCTTGGTCATTGCACAACGAACCTAGTGAAAGTCTTAAACTACATCCTAGGTATAACCGGTGGTTACACTGGACTATGAACGAAATGAAATGAAGTACGTATGAATGAATGAAGCAGACTCTGTGTTTGCTAATGAAGACTACCTAGTTGAGGTCCCATATGTTGAGCCCTCATTTCTGGGATGTCTTAATGTCAAGTCCATGATTCCAAGGTCTCATGGCATATGAATGAATGATATGAACGAAGTTATGTGCTACATGAAAAATGTATTGTATGCTATATGATATGTGCTATGTGTAAATGTTATGTGCTGTGTGAAAATGTGAAAAGTATGATGATGTATGTTATTCTCATGGAATAACTTTCCTATTCCAAATCTGAAAAGCTCACTGACTTTCCTAATCCAAATTTGGAAAGATCATTTACTTTCCTAATCCAAATTAGGAAACTTTCCAAATCTCAATTTGGCAAGTCCACTGACTTGACTTCCAAAAATCATATTGTTAGGAAAGAGCTATTCTTTCTCATGCTTGGTGTGTGCTTGCATATACCCATACTTAGTACAAGTGTGTACTAACCCTATACAAACTCTACTATTTTTAGGTGCAGGCACAGGTGGACGGTAGAGCAAAAGGATCATCATTGCAGTTATCCGGACGTCCAGCATTCATCCGGTTTTGGTAGGTCCTCATGCTTTCGAGGATGCTACTGTTTTATGTTCTAGCTTAGTTTAGGAGTTCAGCTAGTGGAGCATGTTCCACTAGCGTTTCTTTCTTATTTTATTCAGACTATGTATTGGTGCCAATTTGGCAATTATACAATTATGTTTATTGAACTATTCCTTTCATTTGATTATCTCTTAATGTTAGATGGTTGATGTTGAACAAATTATGAATGTATTAGAAATGTTTAGTAAGCAATGTTTAGAAACAAAAAGTTTCAAATTTTCCGCTAAAAAAATTAACCTATGTAAAGTAAGAGTGACGTAAGTAGGATTGTCTGCGACCTCTGAGAGGTCAACGACGCCGGTCTCGTCTGGGGTCTAGATTCCAGTCGTGACAGTTTCAGTTTCCAAATAAGTTAGAGCGGGAATGGGAAGGGCATGGTTCATGTACAGTCGGCCAAATTGTTTCACACTTGAAGGACAACAAGATGATAGCTAAGGGGTACTTGTACCACTTAGTTAGAGTCAATGGCTTAGATCAAGAAGTTCCTTCCATAGACTCAGTGTTAATATTGAATGAGTTCCCAGATGTCTTTTCGGAGGATTTACCAAGAATCCCTCCTGAACATGAGATTGACTTTGGTGTTGATTTAGATCCAAGACAAAGCCAATTTCTATTCCCCCGTATAAGATGGCACCAGGTTAACTCAAAGAGTTGAAGTTGCAGTTAAAAGATCTACTTGATAAGGGCTTCATCCAGGCGAGCATATCCCCATGGGGTGCTCCAGTGTTGTTCGTAAAGAAAAAGGATGGGACCTTTAGAATGTGCATCGATTATCGGCAACTCAACAAAGTCACTATAAAGAATAAGTACCCTCTTCCCAGAATCGATGACCTGTTTGACCAACTCCAAGGTTCAAGTTTCTTTTCCAAGATAGACCTTCGGTCAGGCTACCATCAGCTAAGAGTGAGGAGAGAAGACGTCCCTAAGAAAGCTTTTCGTACTAGATATGGGCACTATGAGTTTCTGGTCATGTCATTCGGTCTAACTAACGCACGAACCGCGTTTATGGACCTTATGAATAGGGTATTCCCTGAGTACCTTGATTCCTTCGTCATAGTATTCATAGATGACATTCTCATATACTCTAAGTCTAAAGAAGAGCATGAGGTACACTTGAGAAAGACATTGCAAGTACTTAGGGAACATCAACTGTATGCGAAGTTCAGTAAATGTCAATTCTGGTTAAGATCAGTGACCTTTCTTGGTCATGTTGTGACCGACCAATGTGTTGAAGTTGATCCTAAGAAGGTTGAGGCGGTGAAGAATTGGCCGAGACCCCTTACTCCTATAGATATTCAGAGTTTTCTAGGCTTAGCCAATTATAATCGCAGGTTTGTGGAAGGCTTTTCCACTATTGCGGCTGCACTGACAGCCCTGACGAAGAAGAAGGTAATGTTTGAGTGGTCTGAAAAATGTGAGAAGAGCTTCCAAGAGCTCAAAGACCGACTCACTTCACCCCTAGTTCTCACATTTCCGAGGAGTGGTGCAGGATATGTGGTGTACTGTGATGCTTCCCGGGTAGGTTTGGGATGTGTTCTTATGCAGGATGGCAAGGTAATTGCATATGTATCGAGACAATTGAAGATCCATGAGAAGAACTATCGTTCTCATGATCTTGAGTTAGCTGCTGCGGTGTTTTCATTAAAACTTTGGAGACATTATTTATATTGTGTACATGTTGATGTATATACTGACCATAAAAGTCTTTAGTATGTTTTTACGCAGAGGGAGTTGAACCTTCGTATGAGGAGATGGCTAGAACTGCTCAAAGATTATGATATGAGTATTTATTATCACCCGGGTAAAGCCAATGTGGTGGCTGATGCGTTGATTCGATTGAGAATGGGCAGCATGTCTCATATTGATGAAGAGAAGAATGATCTGGTTAAAGAGGTACACCAATTGGGTAGATTGGGTGTACGGCTGGTAGATGCAGCAAGTTGGGGTGTTTCGGTTCACTCAGGCTCCGAATCCTCATTGTTGTTGATATTAAAGCCAATCAGCATCTCGACCCAGTACACATTGAGTTGAAGGACTCAGTATTAAGTAAGTTGAATGAATTGTTTTCCCTAGGAGGGGATGGTGTACTCAGCTACCAAAACAGGTTATGTGTGCCAAATGTTGATAATTTGAGGTCTAATATTTTGGCAAAATCTCATGGTTCCAGGTATTCCATTCATCCAGGTGCCACAAAGATGTATCATGACCTTAGAAAGGTCTATTGGTGGGAAGGCATAAAGAGAGTATCTCTAAATTCGTGAAGGAGTGTCCGAATTGCCAACAGGTTAAGGCAGAACACCTTAAGCCTGCGGTCTCACTCAGACGATTGAGATTCCAACATGGAAGTGGGAGGCTATCAATATGGATTTTGTGGTTGGTCATCTAAAGATTAGGAAACTACATGATTCCATTTGGGTTATTGTTGACAGAATGACCAAGTCCACTCACTTCATACATGTGAAGTCTATTTACAAGGCTAAAGATTATGCCAAGCTTTATATTGATGAGATAGTGAGATGGCACGGGATTCCTCTGTCTATCATCTCGGATAGGGGATCCTAGTTTACTTCACATTTTTTGAGATCTTTTCAGAAGGGCTTGGGTACACAGGTGAAGCTTAGTACTGCTTTTCATCCGCAGAAGGATGGACAAGCAGAGCGTACCATCCATACCCTTGACGACATGTTCAGAGCATGTGTTATTGACTTTAAGGGGAGTTGGGATGATCACTTGATGCTGATAGAGTTCTCTTACAATAATAGCTACCATTCAAGTATTGGGATGGCACCTTTTGAGGCACTATATGGCCAAAGATGTAGGTCTCTGGTTGGGTGGTTTGAGGTAGGAGAATCTGCCATCCTTGGTCCTGAGATCGTACATGAGGCTATAGAGAATGTGAGATGAATCAGAGATAGATTGGCTACTGCTTACAATCATCGGAAATCCTATGCCGACAACAGAAAGAAAGCTCTAGAGTTTGAGGTGGGTGATCAAGTCTACTTAAAGATATCACCTCTGAAAGGGGTGATGAGGCTTGGTAAGAAAGGTAAGTTGGGTCCGAGGAATATAGATCCTTATTAGGTCTTGCAGCGAGTAGGAAATGTGGCCTAAGAATTGAATTTACCTCAAGATTTGGCTTCCGTTCATCCAGTGTTTCACGTTTCAAGCTCAAGAAGTGTCTAGGCGATCCAGCATCCATTCTTCCTGTTGAGGGGTTAGGAGTTGATGAGAACCTTTATTATGAAGAGGTTCCAATCGTAATTTTAGATCGTCAAGTGAAGCGACTGAGGAACAAGGAGGTTGCCACCTTTAAAGTCCTATGGCGGAACCACCTTGTTGAGGGAGCAACGTGGGAGGCCGAGGCTGATATGAGATCTCGCTATCCTTATTTGTTCAGTTCCTAAGGTTAGATACTCTCTTCCTAAATCCTGATTTATGTTTAAGAAACTCTAAGTTCTAAGTGTTGTAGTCAAATTGGTGTGATAGGTCATTAATCGTATGTTTTATAATGGCACTATATGAGTTAAAACGAAGTTATGTTTGCAATTTATGTTGCTCTTTTTGTGTAGCATAGGCATGTTTTCTGTGTTGCATGATTTGTGGTGTGCATTAAGTTAAGTGTGATTGAGAAGGAAATTCCTCAATCTCAAATATGAAGCTTTAGATAAGCTTGAATGGTATGCATCACCCAATTAAGTGTGAATCAAATGTTCACAAAAGAGAAATGTTTAAGTATGATGAAGTAACTTTTGAAAATCACCCTCTTTATTTAACTGATGTGTAGTGTCATTCGGGGACGAATTTTCCTAAGGGGGGAATAGTGTAACAATCCGAAAACGACCATGCTAAGTAAGACCTAAACGTACCTAGAGTACATAGGTTAGACTGGGTTCACACGGCTTGATGCGCGTGGAACCGGACCCCTGGGCCTATGCACCAGCCAAGCCAACTAACTTGGTAAGTTGGTTGAGCTAGGCAGGGTTGGTTCTAGCCATGTTAGGTCCCCAAACATTAGGATTCACCCGGGTGAGTCTTAACCGGACTTAGAGGGTTAGTCCTAGGTGTTAAGAGTTTTAGGGGTAAAAAGGTAATTTCGGGGCTAGCGGTAGTATAGTAACTACCCTAGGTTGATATTTAAATAATTAAATAATAATTTTAATTAGTCAAAATGGGTCAAATCTCAGTGGTCAAACCCGGGTTTGACTGGATCTCCACACTCGGGTTCAAGCGGAGTTGGAGACATTAAAAGGGACGATTTAAGTGAATTAAATTGGACAAAATAAGGAGGGGCATTATAGTAACTTAATATGAATATTATAATCTAATTTTATCATCTAAAGTTTGTTGAATAAGTCAACAACAAACTCCCCTAGCTAGAGGCGCACGACTCCCACTAGGAGTGTACTCAATGTGCACTCTTAACTCATTATATATCCACCAATGTTTTCATCTTTACCTTACACTTCAAAAATAGAAAAATAAAATAAGTCTACTAGTTCAAAGAGTTCTCGGCTTCATCAATCAAAAACGAAAAGAAGAAATTGTTCGCCTAAGTTGTTTAAGAAATCACGTAAAAGAATTCACTTGTGAGCAAGAACCAAGGCTCGGAAGAGAGGTTTTGTGCGTGGGTTAGGATGTGTTAGTGGCTGGTTGTCAACTTTGAAAAGGTATGTGTTTTCTTCTCTCTTGGTCCCTTTCCCAAGAGTCCCCTAAGGCTCAGTTCAATTCCAATCTAAAAACTAAGGTTGTCCACGTTGCATGCCCCTGTCATTAGATCCAATGAACGATTGATGCATGCGTTGGCATGACTTTTGGTAGATGATTTTAGGAATGATTGTGATTGTGTGAAATATGTGTTCTTGGACTTATTATGATGTTGTTATGTACGTTCGAATGTTGTAGGTTATATGTGCACAAGTATGATGTTTTCCCGTGATTATGTTGTTACGGATTACTTAAAGAAAATGTGAGTTATGTGTTACATAATTTTTTGTGTTTAACATGCAAGAAGAAATCGTGATGTTCATGAACAAGAAAATTAAAGTATGGTCCTTTAACGAAATGTTAATCTGCCGATTCTCTTGAGTCTAAGACTCTCGGCCATGGTCTCAACTATACAAAGAAACTTTTATGTTAATTCCATAAGGACTAAATACTAATCTAAGGTACTAATGAACCCGAATGCTTTACTATAGAAACTAAGGACATCGTTGCACAATAAAGGTTAATGCATACGAATACGTGAGTGTACTGTGATTACGAAGTTGGGTTAAAATGTGACGCCTTAGAACTTAAGAGGTGCTACGGGTAGATGGACATTATTTTAGAATAAAGTATTGGTTAAAAGTTCATGTAAAACTCTAAGCTAAACGTCTAGGCTAAATTTAAGAAAATGAACCAAAGGCCTATACTAATGGACTCAGATATTTCATCCGGACTTGGTAGGTCCTCATGCATTCGAGGATGCATGCCTTTATATTTCTTTCTTAGTAGTAGGTTTGAACTAGTGGAGTATGTTCCACTAGTGTTTGTTTCCTATTTTATTCAGACGCTTGTAATAGTGACATTTTGGCAAGTATTACTTATGACATGAGATTCTATTTCTTTCGAGTTGTATGTTTCTATAACTAGATGGTTGATATATGAGCAATGAACTTCCTTACAAATACACGTTTATACGAAGTCTATGCATACTTCAATTATAAACAAAAAGTTTTAAATTTTCCGCTAAAATTAACTGTATGAATGTGATGAATGCAAGAAAAGGCTTCTCTGTGACCTCTGAGAGGTCAACGACGCCGGTTGCGATTCGGATTCCAGAATCCTGGTCGTGACACTAGTACTCAAGGTGGAGCTAAGGTTGAAGGTTGTGGACGTTTTCTTCACCAAATCTCGTAGATATACTCATATTAAGGTATGGTAGTCATCCTTGAAATTTTCTGCATTCAAGGAGCCACTTCTAAGAGATTTTCAAAAAAAGGGTTTTCAAACTCAAACTTCATCTATCTTTGATTCTAAGCATGGGTCCTAGCATGAAACTGTTTTAATGATTGAAATGAGTTGTTCTTATTATTAGTTGATGATTTTCAATCCCAAATTTTAATGAACTCATGCTTGTGCATATTTTGAACTAACTTAAAAAATGGGTTAAATGTACATGATTATGTAATGTTTGAGCTATGGTGTCTTTATGATGATATGGTGATTTAGCTATTGCCCTAAGAGATATTTTATGGTGAATATTTGAAGGAATTTGTATCAATCCAAAAATCTAAGACGTGTTCTTGAGCCTTAAATGAGTGTATAAGGGTTGTGTCATTGTTTTAAGGTCAATTTTAATTCGTATAAGACATTTAGGAAGTTTTAGAATCAAAACGTCAAAGAACGTCTATGACCTCCGGAAACTAGTTCAATGAGATGCTATTGTGCCTAAGCCTTTTTGACTAAGTTTATGAGTCAGAAAACTATAAAATTTGGTGGAAAAGTATCTAAAACGTATTAGAATTAGTTTATAGTCAAAACGTACGGGTAGAACTCCCCAAGGAACAACCAAGGGCCCTTGAGGAGGACTCTTACAATTTTGCAAAAGCATCAAAAAGGAAGTGTCCATTAACGTGTTAAAGGCGACGAGCCCTTGGTGAATCGACGGGGCATCGATGCCTCCGTCGATGGTCACTTAACCAAATCCTGGGGAGGCCTGTTTTTACATGTCTTAGACCAAAATGACAGACCAACAGGGCGGTTGGTCCCTTGGCAATCGTTTGACAAATGGGGCGTCGATCGTGGTCTCGTTTGTGAGTCCACTATTTTGATGCACGTTTTCAAGTTAGTTAAATTAATTAATTAGGTGGTTATTTATTTATCTAGGGTCTAAGGGAGGTCTAATTAAGCTAATTAACAATCTATATAAAGACCCTAACCTCATTAAACTAACCTAAGCCCTCATAATTCCCAAAACCAAATTACTCTTCCTTCTCTCTTCTTTCTCCCTCACAAGTAGAAGAACACCATAGAAGGCAAATTCAAGGGGTTCTAGGGCAGATAAATATCAAAGTTTCTCGATCAAACTTCATCAATCAACAAGGTATGATATTCCTTTCACCTTTGGCATCTCTTTCCCCAAAGATTTTTTCAAATTTATATAAAAAAGATGAAATTCAAGTGGGTTTTCTTCCAATACGAAATTGATCTTGTAAATTGCTTTGTTTATGATTTCTTTCTAATATTATGAGTACAATAAAATTAATTATGATTCAATTATACTGCTTCTTGATGGATTGGTCTAAATTGTAGAAGATGACCTATTCCCCTTAACCTTAGGTTGTGATCTTGAATTGAATTGATTAGTATTGGTACAATTGACTTGGTTAATGTGTGAATTACTATCCTAGGTTGTTATTATGTCAATTTATGAATATATTGAGATGAATTGTAATACTATTATGCTAGTTATTGAGTAATTGACCTAGGTTGTGAAGTAGATCATGAACTTGACCTAAATATCTTATCTTAAGCTACAAACTTGTGATGGATTGTGATGTTGTGATTCAATTAACATCATTATTATGTTGAGCATTACTATGTGATGGTATTATACCCATTGTAGGGTTTAATTGAGTATGGTTGATGGTAATACCTTGATTATGGTTTTGTGAAGGAGATAGGAGTAAGTCTTATTATCTCAACTCTTTACTTCAATTATGGTTACTTGTGATTAAGTGAGCATGTTGCATTGAAGCATACCTTATATTAAGATTGATAGGGTTGGTATAATATTGAATTGAAATGTATTGACTATGATTTGTGAGGTGTTGGCTAAGATGTAAGTGTTATAAGGATGGTGATAACTTACTAATATGGCTTATCATGAATGATTATGTAAATGTGTTAATCTCACATTTATGAATTGTAATGAAAGAAAAATACTCATGCAATTCTTATTTAGCTATGATGATGATTATTATATAAGGGATAGACCCTATGAGATACATTAATCTAGGATTATTAATAAGTGTATTAAAGATATTTCAAAAAAGGACTCTAGCTTAGCACCGAGTGAACTAGAGTGAGGAGTGTTCCTTACCACATAGGGAAGGTAGGATCACAAACGTACTCTTGAGATTGGAGACTCTAATGCATGTAGCATAAAGAGGGTCCCAACTATATATCCTAGTTCTTAAACTATGTTACCCCCATAGGAATACTAGCTAGTGGATCCACAATAGAAGCTATGTTCATTTTTTGGTACTACCTTGGCAAGTAGTCCACCTTCTTTCGCTGTAGGTTTCCATGACACCGGATTCCACATTAGCTCATGTGGTCTATGTCAGTTAAGGCAAGATGTTTCCAAAAGGTAAAATGAAGTAATGAATAAACTCTAACTAGGATGTTCCCAAAAGGGATTTGACTTAGTCTAGGTAGGGGTATGGGACTCTACTTATACATTGCACTAGTTAGCGTTGAAGGGAATCTTAGGAGGATATTCTTATGTATGTGCATGCTTATAAATGTAAATGATATGTATATGATCATCTTACGTATTGATGGTACCTTATGATGTTGAACTCACTCATAAATATATGTTTGGTCTATATTGCTAAAGTATGATGTTATATACTCTTAATGATATGATATTTGAAGTTGGGCATTAGTTATGGTTCTTGTTGTGTTTACTTGATTAGGTAAGGTTATGGGGATTTGCTTATTCATTGAACTAGTGGACTTAATGAGGGTTCATGAGTAGTTGTCTTACTTTAGTTATGTTATAATGAACTCTTATTCATGTTTGTCGAGGTTATAACTTGATGATAGAGTTTTCTTGATTATATGTTCAAGTATGTTTGTATGCATAATTTACTTGGCTAGACTAGTATTGTTGGTCTTATGATGAACACGGTATTGACTTGAAGAATATGCATTAATGACTTGTATTGGTTCTTGAATGTGCATGATGCTTTTCAGATGTAAAATAGCATGCTTTAATGAAATGTCCCTTTCTATAATGATTTCATGATGTGTGTGCAGATTGTCTCTTACTTAGTACAAGTGGCGTACTAACCCAATTTTCTCCCTTTTCCCCAACATTTTAGGTTCCGGTCGTTGAATGACTTTTGAGCCGACTTTGAACGAAGACTTGGAATTCTCACTCATCCAAGTTGGGTAGGTCTTAACTTTCCGAGGGCAATACCACTATAAAGCTTTTGAATGTTGTTCTAATTTGAAGACTTCTAATTCTTTCCTTTTCATTTGAGAACTAAAGATTGTATAGCCTATATGTGGTTTTATTAAATTGTTGTATGGGATATGCCCTATTGATATACTCTTGTTTAGAGGGTTATGAGATGAGACAATCTTTTAAGACTATGTTAAGTATCTTATAAATATCTATGTGCAATAAAAGTAGAAGACTATGTAATCTTCTTATACGAAGGTTCTATGTATACTCGATATGAATATATATTATGTGTATGCGACAAGTCTATGTAAACCTCAATATAGATGTAGAAATGTTTTAAATTTTCCGCATTTTGACCTATGAATGGAATGACCTCAATAGGCCTTTAATGTGTGGACTGGTAACATGGGAGATCTTTAACAAGGCTTTTCTTGATCGTTTCTTTCCTATGGTGAAGAGGTAAGCCAAAGTGGAAGAATTCATCATCCTTCGTCAAGGAGGTATGAGTGAACTTGACTACTCTTTGAAATTTACTAAATTTTCAAATTATGCTCTTTCTTTGGTTTCCGACCCTAGAGATGAAATGAGCCATTTTGTGATGGGAGTGTTGGATGACTTGAAAGAAGAATGTCGGTCAGCTATGCTACATAATAATATGAACATTTCTCATCTCATAGTTCATGCTCAACAAGTGTAAGAGACAAGGATAAAAAGAAAGAGTACGGATGCTAAAAAGGCAAGGTCTTTTGATGGTGGTTCTTCAAAGGGTAGGCTTGATATCCAAGAAAAGCCTAGTTCCTTCCAAGTTACCTAAGGCTAGTAATGATAGGGTGTCTAACCCTAAGTCTCAAAAGGGAAGGGGTACTAGTTCACCAACCAAGAAGCCAACTTGTGGAAAGTGTTCCAAGAAGCATTATGGCGATTTCCTCGTTGAGACGGACAATTGCTTTGGTTGTGGCAAGAGTGGCCACAAGGTTAGAGATTTCCCTAATGTGAAGGGTCAAGACAAGGGTAGTAGTCAAGCTCAAGCAAGTAAATGTAGTGATGCTCCGAAGAAGAATTGCTTTTATGCTCTCCGCTCTAGAGGTGAGCAAGAGACTTCTCCCGATGTGGTGACCGGTATGTTGAAAGTCTTTTCTATTGATGTATATGATTTACTTGATCCTGTTGATACCTTGTTATTTTTAATCCTCTAGTAGCTAAAAAGTTTGATATTTTGCCCGATATCTTGAATGAACCTTTTATGGTGTCTACCCCGGTAGGTGAGTCAGTGGTTGCGAAAAGAGTGTATAGAAATTGTCCTATAATGGTACCCAATAGAGTTACTCATGTTGAACTAGTAGAACTTGATATGTTTGACTTTGATGTCATTTTGGGTATGGATTGGTTGCATGTTGCTTTGCCTCCATTGATTATAGAACAAGGGTGGTGAAGTTTCACTTTCCAAATGAGCCTGTTGTAGAGTGGAGGTGGGGAAATTCTATTCCTAGAGGTCGTATCATTTCTTGTTTGAAAGCTTGTAGGATGATCTCTAAAGTGTGTTTATACCATATTGTAAGAGTCCAAGATTTAGACTCCGAAATTCCTCCTATTGAGTCGGTCCCCGTAGTGAGGGAATTTATGAAAATCTTTCCTAATGATCTTCCCGGTATTACTCCCGAACGGGAAATTGATTTTGGTATCGACTTGCTACCGGATACAGATCCCATTTCGATTCCTCCTTATCGGATGGCTCCGGCCAAATTGAAAGAGTTGAAGGCTTAATTCAAAGACTTACTAGGCAAGGTATTTATTCGGCCTAGTATTTATCCATGGGGTGCTCCGGTATTGTTCATGAATAAAAAGGATGGGTCCCTTAGAATTTGTATTGATTACCGTTAACTCAACAAAGTCACAATCAAGAACAAGTATCTCTCACTCGTATTGATAATTAATTTGATCAAGTCCAAGGTGTGAGTTACTTTTCCAATATTGAGTTGAGATCGGGATATCACCAACTTAGGGTCAAAGGTGAAGATATTCCCAAGATGGCATTTCGAACAAGATTTGGTCACTATGAGTTCTTAGTAATGTCCTTTGGTCTCACTAATACTCCGGTGGCATTTATGGACCTAATGAATAGGTGTTTTGAAGTTACCTAGATTCATTTGTCATTGTCTTTATTGACGACATCGTGGTATATTCGAAAAATGAGGGTGAACACATGGATTATTTAAGAGTGGTGTTACAAGTGCTTAAGGAACACCAATTGTTTGCCAAGTATAACAAATGTGAGTTTTGGTTGAGGTCAGTAGCGTTTCTTAGTCATATCATATCTAGTGAAGGTGTAGAGTTTGATCCAAGGAAGACCGAACCGGTAAAAAATTGGCCTACGACCTTGGCTCCTATGGATATTAGGAGTTTGTTAGGCCTAGATGGTTATTATAGAAGGTTTGTCGATGAATTTGCGTCTCTTGCTTCTACCTTGACAACCTTGACCCGAAAGAATGTGAAATTTGAGTGGTCAGAGGCATGTGAAAAGAGCTTCCAAATGTTGAAGGATAGGTTTTTTCCGCTCCGGTATTGACCCTACTGGAGGGTACTAAGGGTTTTGTGGTTTATTGTGATGCATAACGAGTTGGTTGGGGTGTGTTCCTATGCAACATGGAAATGTTATTAGCCTATGCTTCTAGGCAACTCAAAGTCCATGAGAAGAATTATCCGACTCATGATCTTGAGTTAGCAGCCATGGTATTTGCCTTGTAAATATGGAGGCATTATCTTTATGGGGTTCATTTTGATATGTATACGGACCATAAAAGTCTCCAATAAGTTTTCACTCAAAAGTAGTTGAACCTCCGGCAACGGAGATTATTAGAGTTGTTGAAAGACTATGACTTGAGTGTACTCTATCACCCCGACAAGGCTAATATGGTAGCGGATGCTCTAAGCCATTTATCCATGGGAAGTGTGTCCCATGTGGAATAATCCAAGAAAAACCTAGTGAAAGATGTTCATAGGTTGGCTCGTTTAGGGGTTTGGATTGAAAGTTCTCCAAATGGTAGTATGGTGGTACATCATAACTCCGAGTCGTCTTTCAGTTGAGGTGAAGTCTAAGAAACACCTTTATCCATTATTGATGGAGTTGAAAGAATCGGTTCTTGGTAAGATGAATGAGTCATTCTCCCAATGGGGGATGGTGTGCTTAGGTACCAGGGAGATTCTATGCCTAATGTGGATGATTAAAGAAGTAGGATCCTTGAGGAAGGTCATGGAGCCCGTTACACTATTCATCCTGGTTCTACACAGATGTACCATGACCTTAGAGAAGTGTTTTGGTGGGACGGCCTAAAAAGGGATATTGTGGAATTTGTTGCAAAGTGTCCCAATTGACAAAAAGTGAAAGCCAAGCACCAAAAGCCAATTTGCTTACTATAAGAAATCCAGATTGATACTTGGAAGTGGGAAGATGTCAACATGGATTTCGTATTAGGTTTGCCTCGAACACGAAAGCAATATGACTCTATATGGGTAGTAGTGGATAGATTGACCAAATCCGCTCACTTTATTCCCCGTTAAGTCTACTTGTTCGGCGGAAGATTATGGAAGAATCTATATTGTCAAGATAGTGAGTCTTGATGGGGTTCCTTTGTCCATCATATCGGATACAGGTGCTCAATTTACATCTAGATTTTGGAGATCATTTCAAAGAGGTTTTGGTACTCAAGTGAAGTTAAGCACCGTTTTTCATCCTCAAATGGATGGTCAAGCGGAGAGGACTATTCAAACTCTTGAAGATATACTTAGAGCTTGTATGATTGTTTTTAAGGGAAATTGGGATGAGCATTTTGCTTTGGTGGAGTTGTCATATAATAATAGTTTTCATTCATCCATATCTATGGCTTCTTATGAAGCTTTGTATGGTAGGAGGTGTAGATCTCCTATTGGGTGGTTTGAATTTGGCGAGTCTTTGCTTCTTGGTCCCGATTTGATCTATAAGACTTCGGAGAAAGTTCATATCATAAAAAACCTGTTGCAAACAACCTATAGTCAGCAAAAATCTTATGCCAATCATAGGGGAGGAGATTAAGAGTTTGAAAAAGGTGATAAAGTGTATCTAAATATTTAGCCTATGAAAGAAGTGGTTATAATTCACAAGAAAGGGAAGTTGAGTCCTCGTTATGTGGGTCCCTATGAAATCTTACAAAGGGTTGGCACAGTTGCATATGAATTGAAATTCTCTAGTGAGCTATCTTCGGTTCATCCAGTTTTTCATGTTTCCATGCTTAAGAAGTGTATCAGTGATCCCGAGTCTATTCTTCCTATTGAGGGTCTTGTTGTGAAAGAGAACCTCTCTTATGAAAAGGTTCCGGTTGAAATGCTTGATCTTCAAGTGAGGAGATTGAGGAACAAAGAGGTGGCCTCTGTAAATGTGTTATGGAGAAACCACCTAGTTGAGGGAGCAACATGGGAGGCGGAGGCCGACATGAAGTCCCTTTATCCTCATATCTTTCCTAATGAAGGTTAGTTGTTTTTACTAATAATGAAAATAAGGACTAAATTTGAAGTTTCTTTGATATTTGGTGAAGTTTTGCAAAAAAAAAAAAAGGGCTCATATTAGAGTGAAATTACAGTGAAGTGTGCCTATAGACTTGAAATTTTTCAATTCTTCTTGTTTTGAGTCATGTGGTGTATGTGTATATAGTGATTCTTTATGAAATGATAATAAGCATGTTGATAGTTTGAAAATCGGCATAATTGACTCCTTAATGGTATGTTGAGTTCATGTTGTTTGTGAGAAGGAAATTCCTCATATTGTATTTTGAGTCTTATGTGACGTAATTGAAGTTTGAATTGCTATGTGTAAATTCCATAATTGATGTTGTAATGTATTGTTGTTGGTTGGGCTGCTACTCTTGAGTTTATTCCTTCCAAAAGATTTTAGTGTCATTCGGGGACGAATGTTCCCCGGGGGGGGGGGGGGATAATGTAACACTCCGAAAATCTAAGACGTGTTCTAGAGTCTAACATGAGTGTATACGGGTTGTGTCATTATTTTAAGGTCAATTTTAATGTATCTAAGTCATTTAGGAAGTTTTAGAATCAAAACGTCAAAGAACGTCCATAACGTCCGGTTTTTAGTTCAATGAGGTGCTAGTGTGCCTTAGCCTATACTAAGTTTTAGGAGTCGGAAAATGATTAAATTTGGTGGAAAGGTATCTAACATGTATTACAGTTAGTTTATAGTGGAAATGTACGGGTACGAATCCTGAAGGACCAACCAAAGGGCCTGGAGGAGGACCCTTACAATTTGGCAACAGCCGCCAAAAGGCAGTGTCCATCGACGTGTTGCAGGCGATGAGCCGTTGGTGAATCGATGGGGCGTCAATGCCTCCATCAATGGTAACTTAGAAAAATCCATTGGAATCATGTTTGGACAAGTCTCTGACCAAATGATGGTCCAACAGGACAGTTGGTCCCTTGGCCGTCGTTTAACAAAAGAGGCGCCCATCATGGTCTCGTCTGTGAGTCCACTGTTTTTCTGCACGTTTTCAAACTGGTTAAATTAATTTATTAGGTGGTTAGATAATTATTAAGAAGTTAAGGGAGGTCTAATTAAGTTAATTAACAACCTATATAAAGACCCTAACCTCATTAAACTAACCTAACCCTCATAATTCCCAAACCCAAATTACTCTTCCTTCTCTCTTCTTTCCCTCTCCCAAGTAGAATAGCACCATTGAAGGTCAAATTCAAGGGGTCCTAGTATTTCTAAAGATCAAAGTTTCTCCATCAAACTTCATGTATCAACAAGGTATGGGATTCGTTTCACCTTTGGTATCTCTTTCCCCAAAGGGTTCCTCCAAATTGATTTCAAAAAGATGAAATTCAAGTGAGTTTTCTTTCAATACGAAATTGATCTTGTGAATTGCTTTGTTTAGTATTTATTTTTGATATATGAGTATGTTAACATGAATTATGATGTAATGATACTAATTCTTGATGGATTGCTCTAAATTTTAGAAGATGACCTATTCCCCTTAACCCTAGTTTTTTATCTCTAATTGATTGAGTAGTATTGGTACAATTGACTTGGTTGATTTTTGAATTACTATCCTATGTTTCTATTTTGTCAATTTTTGAATAGATTGAGATGAATTGTAATCCTATTATGATAGTTCTTGAGTAATTGACCTAGGTTGTGAAGTAGATCATGAACTTGACCTAACTCTCTTATCTTAAGCTATGAACTAGTGATGGATTGTGATGTAGTTCTTCAATTGACTTCATTATTATGTTGGTTACTATTATATTATAGTATTATAGATGATGGTTGATGGTAAGACCTTGATGATGGTTTTGTGAAGGAGATTGGAGTAAGTCTTATGATCTCAACTCTTTAATTCAATTATGGATACTTGTGATTAAGTAATGATGTTCTATTGAAGTATACCTTATATTAAAATTGATAGGGTTGTTATGATATTGAATTGAGATGTCTTCACTATGATTTGTGAGGTGTTGGATAAGATGTAAATGTTATAGGGATGATAACAACTTACCAATGTGCCCTATCATGAATGATTTTGTAAAATGTGTTAACCTCAAATGTATGAATTGTAATGAATAAAAAATACTCATGAAATTCTTATTGAGCTATGATGATGATGATTATATAAGGCATAGACCCTATGAGCTACATTAATCTATGATGATTAATAAATGTATTAAAGACATTCCAAAAAAGGACATTAGCTTAGCACCGAGTGAACTAGAGTGAGGAGTGTCCCTTCCCACGTAGGGATGGTAGGATCACCAACGTACTCTTGAGACTGGAGACTATAATGCATATATCATAAAAAGTGTCCCAAATATATCTCCTAGTTCTTAAACTAAGTTGCCCCCATAGGAATACTACCTAGTGGATCCATAATAGAAGCTATGTTCATGTTTTGGTACTACCTTGGCAAGTAGTCCGCCTTCTTTCGGTGTAGGGTTCCATGACACCAGATTCCACATTAGCTCATGTGTTCTATGTAGTTTAAGGCAAGATTTTTCCCAAAAGGTAAAATGAAGTAATGAATGAACTCTAACTAGGATGACATAAGGGGTTTGACTTAGTCTAGGTAGGGGTATGGGAATCTACCTATACATTGCACTTGTTAGCCTTGAAGGGAATCTTAGGAGGATGTTCTTATGTATGTATATGCTTATAAATGTAAATGATATGCATATGATGATTTTACATATTGTTGGTACCTTATGATGCTGAAATCACATATGAATATATGTTTGGTCTATGTTTCTAAAGTATGATGTTATGTACTCTTAATGATATGATATGTGAAGCTGAACATTGGTTATGGTTCTTGTTGGGTTTACTTGATTGAGTAAGGTTATGGGGATTTGCTAAGTCATTGCACTAGTGGACTTAATGAGGGTTCATGAGTAGTTGTCTTACTTTGGTTATGTTGTAATGAACTCTTATTCATGCTTGTTAAGGTTATAACTTGATGATAGAGTTGTCTTGATTATATGTTCAAGTATGGTTGTATGCATGATTTACTTGGCTAGACTAGTATGGTGGTCTTATGATGAACATTGTATTTACTTGATGAATATGCATTAATGACTTGTATTGGTTCTTGATATGTATGATGTTTTTCAAATGTAAAATAGCATACTTTAATGAAATGTCCCTTTCTAGCATGATTTCATGATGTGTGTGCATATGGTCTCTTACTTACTACAAGTGGTGTACCAACCCCATTTTCTTCCTTTTCCCCAAAATTCTAAGTTCCGGTCGTTGAAGGTCTTTTGAGATGTCTTTGAATAAAGAATTGGAATTCTTACTCGTCCGTGTTGGGTAGGTACTCACTTTCTGAGGGCGATGCCACTATAAAGATTTTAAATGTTGTTCTAGTTTTAAGACTTCTAGTTCTTTCCTTTTTTATTTGAGTACTAAAGATTGTATAGCCTATATGTGGCTTTATTACTTTGATGTATGGGATATGACCTATAGATATACTCTTGATAGATGGTTATGAGATGAGACACTCTTTTAAGAATACATTAAGTATCTTATATATATATATGTGCAATAAAAGTATAACACTATGTAATCTTCTTATACGAAGGGTCTATGTATACTCGATATGAATATATATTATGTGTATGCGAGAGGTCTATGTAAACCTCAAGATAGATATAGAAAAGTTTTAAAATTTCCGCATTTTAACCTATGAATGAAATGAAGTAAGCTAAGAGGCTAGTCTTAGTCCTCTTCAAGAACAACGACGATGGTAATGTGTAGAGGGTGCTCCCCGGATGTGACAGAATTGTGAATAGGTGGTGAGATCTTGGATGTATGGTAAGTTGATTATTTTGAATTGCTCTTATTATGAAATTTTCTTGAGTGTTATGGTCCACCCATGGTGGCGTTGTTACTTGAAGTTCATGATTATATCGTATAAATGTGTACATTGTGAATGTTGCCTTGAAGGTATATAATGTGAAGTTCAATGATGATTATAGTGTTTATGTATGATACGTCTTAGAAGGTTGAAATATGCATCTTGATGATACTATGTCTAAATGAAGAATATGTTCATGATTAAGCATGCTAGTGTGTGAAATGTGATCAATGAAAGTATAAGTCTGTCCAGAGATCAATGTAATGAAAATGGTGATTGTATGAAAAATATGTTCACACAAACATACTTGAATGAATGAATGAAGTTAATGAATGAGAATGGGGGAGTCTTGAGGTGAACACTCTTCGTGAGTTGAGATGAAGTGTTTAGTAGCAACCTCACTATTTCCCAAGAGCTTTATAATGTAGGTTGGATGGTGGATACTTTTCGTGAGTTTATATGTTGTCTCCAATAGTTATCCCTTGACCTTTACTAATGAATGTTTAAGACTCTGTGGGGGAGTTGTGAAGAAAGGTGGTTACACTTCGTGAGTAGATATGTTGTATCCAATATACCACTTGATATGAGTTCTCCTCGTTAGTAAGAGAATGGGTTACTTAGTAGTAATCTCCTAATCCATTAACTATGCTCCCGCATAGGTGTAGCTATTGGAGAAGCCTATGTAAAAGCTAAAAGAATTACCCCACTCTAGGCAAGTGGGGATCCCTCATCTGATAGGGGTCAATATCGGGATTCCATGTCTAGCTCTCATGGTCTATGTCGATTAAGCTAGCCCCCACTAAGAATGAAATGAACTAAGTCTCCTAAAGAGTGTACTACATAGGGTAGGTGGTGGTATGGGATGCTATTTATCCGTTGCACCAGTAGACACTTGAAAGGGGGGTCTTGGTGTGTCTTTATTTGAAAGAAATGAATGAGTTATCATGTGATACAAATGAAGTTATGTGATCTAATGTTTAATATGAATAAATTATGTTAAGGTTATATCTAGTATGATGAAGTTATGAATGATGAATGTGGTGTACCTAATCCAATGGAATCCTGAAGTAGCATTGAGTAAGAGTATTAGTATGGTATGCTACTTTAACGTTGCACTTAGTGTAACTTGTAAGTCCATTTTTAGAAGGGCACCTATGTGAAGTATTAAATGCAAGTATGTTCTTCTAGTGTCTAGTCATAGAGTGTGGACTTGTTACCCGTGCGAGGTGAGCTTAGTCTTGAGGATTACTTGGGTGTGTATTGAAGGGATTGTATGTGTAAGACCCCCAAAATGACATAGGGTACCTATAACCTAACATGTTTGCATTAATGTTTTAAGGTCCTAAAATGACTTATAATATGGTATAGAGGCAGTGTGTAAAGTTTGAGGTTATTTGGAAGTCAAATGTAAAGGGATCACCAAGACGTTCGACGACTAGTCACCTATTTGCCTCATGAGTCTATGTGTACTTATAGTTGTATTAAATGAGCTTGTGAAGTCTTAAAATGATTTGTAATGATTTTTTATTGTAGAATATTAATTTTTGTGAAGTTTGTAGGTCAAATGTCCAAGAACGTCCAAGACGTTAGAAAGATAGCCTTGAGACATGCATGTATGTGTCTTGATGGGGCCTTGCATGTTTGGACGAGTTTTGAGTATTAGTTTTGGGTGAAACTTATGTGGGTGGTATAAAACATGTTAAGGGTTGTATTTACGTGCTAAACGTCCGGGTACGACTTCAAAAGGGCCCCGTAAAAGGGCCCACAAGAAAGACCCAAGGCTAGTCGAGACACTGTCTTGGCAGTGTCAATCGACTGAACCAAATGACGGCCTGTTGATTGTCCAACGGACCGTAGGTGAGGTCTCATCGATTGAAACTTATACTGGGCAACTCTCAACCCAAAAAAAGTCCAAGGACCAATCGACGGAAGCCAAAGGACAGCCAGTCGATTGACCAACGGTCAGTTGATGGTCATCCGTCGATGGTGGCCTGCAACACTGTCTTGCGAACTATTTTATTTAAGGGGTGAATGGGAAATTCACCCCACGTCCTAAACTGACTCTAATTGATTAATTTACCTATTTTGGGTGTATTTAAGGGATCAAACACGTGAACAACCCATTCCCAATCCATTCTCAAATTGAACATTCCCTCCAAAACCAATTCTCTCTAGAAACCTCCATTGTTGTTGAAGCTCAAGAACAACGTGTAGATTGTATTCTCATGGGGCCTTTACAAAGTTTTATAGGTTATCAACTAGATAAAGGTATGGTGATCCTTCAACTCTATTTATCCTTCCATGTAGAGAGTTAATCTCAAATGTTCAAAAGAGATTTTATGATCAAAGATATTCTTCTTCAATCTAGCCATGCGTTCTTTCTAAAAAAGTTTTAAATGGTTAAATCATGAAGAATTGATGTTAATGTATTGGTTTTAACGTGATTTTAATCCAATTTCATGATGAACCCATTGTAATAATCCGAAAACGACCATGCTAAGTAAGACCTAAACGTACCTAGAGTACATAGGTTAGACCGGGTTCACACGGCTTGATGCGCGTGGAACCGGACCACTGGACCTATGCACCATCCAAGACAACCAACTTGGCGAGTTGGTTCCAGCCATGTTAGGTCCCCGAACACTAGGATTCACCCGGGTGAGTCTTAACCGGACTTAGAGGGTTAGTCCTATGTGTTAAGGGTTCTAGGGGTAAAAAGGTAATTTCGGGGATAGGGGTAGTATAGTAACAACCCTAGGTTGATATTTAATTAATTAAATAAAGTTTTTACGTAGTCAAAATGGGTGAAAGCTCGGTCGTCAAACCCGAGTTTGACCGAATCTCCACACTCGGGTTCAAGCCGAGTTAGGGACATTATAAGGGACGATTTAAGTGAATTAAATTGGAAAAAATAAGGAGGGGCATTATAGTAACTTAATATGAATATTATAATCTGATTTTATCATCTAAAGTATGTTGAATAAGTCAACAACAAACACCCTAAGCAAGAGGCGCACCACTCCCACTAGGAGTGTACTTTATGTGCACTCTTAACTCATCATATATCCACCAATGTTTTCATCTTTACCTTACACTTCAAAAACAGAAAAGTAAAATAAGTCTCTAGTTCAAAGAGTTCTCGGCTTCATCAATCAAAAACGATAAGAAGAAATTGTTCGCCTAAGTGCTTTAAAAAATCACGTAAAAGAATTCACTTGTGAGCAAGAACCAAGGCTCGGAAGAGAGGTTTTGTGCATCGGTTAGGACGTGTTAGTGGCTGGTTGTCAACGTTGAAAAGGTATGAGTTTTCTTTTATCTTGGTCTCTTTCCCAAGAGTCCCCTAAGGCTCAGTTAAATTCGAATCTAAAAATTAAGGTTGCCCCGTTGCATGCCCCTGTCATTATATCCTATGAACGATTGATGCATGCGTTGGTATAAATTCTGGTAGATGATTTTAGGAATGATTGTGATTGTGTGCAATGTGTGTTCTCGGACTGATTATGATGTTGTTATGTACGTCCGAATGTTGAAGGTTATATGTGCACAAGTATGATGTTTTCCCGTGAATATGTTGTTACGGATTACTTGAAGAAAATGTGAATTATGTGTTACATAATGTTGTGTGTTTAACATGCAAGAAGAAATCGTGATGTTCATGAACAAGAAAATGAAAGTATGGTCCTTTAAAAAAATGTTAATCTGCCGATTCTTTGGAGTCTAAAACTCTCGGCCATGGTCTCAACTATACGAAGAAACTTTTATGTTAATTCAACATGGACTAAACACTAATCTATGGTACTAATGAACCCGAATGCTTCACTATAGAAACTAAGGAAATCGTTGCACAACAAAGGTTAATACATATGAATACGTGAGTGTACTGTGATTACGAAGTTGGGTTAAAATGTGACGCGTTACAACTTAAGAGGTGCTACGGGTAGATGGACATTATTTTAGAATAAAGTATTGGTTAAAAGTTCATGTAAAACTCTAAGCGAAGCATCTAGTCCAAATTAAAGAAAATGACCCAAAGGCCAATACTAATTGCTAAGTCTCTGTTAACCACTTGTAAAAACAAATAAAGAAAGAGAAATGCTGCCATTGAGGGTGGAACCCGAGACCTCTAGGTCCTAACACTAAGAGAAGAGGCCTTGAAATAAAAGAAAAAGAAATAGTGTGAGAGAGGGGAATCGAACCCGGCTTCGAGGCCAAATGTGTGAGATACATAAGTCTCACATATAATCAAAAATTATATGCAGCCCAAGGGATTCGAACGCGGGTCATCTTGACCGAAATTGTGAGGCGCATAAGTCTTTAAAAAAATAAAACAAAACGCAGCCACTAGGGATCGAACTCGGGTCCCCTTGGCCGAATGTGTAAGATGAAAATTCTTGCACAATATACACTTATATGATCATGAAACACTTGCCAAATATGAGTAACCCGAAAGGGGTACTACCATGAGTGTAAGGTACACTTAAGGCCATGTGCATGGCGTATGATGTAAGTTAATGGCAAGATGAAGAAATGAACATTCACGTGATGAGGTGAGAAATTATGTTAAACTATGAAGCTAATGAAAATTGTGACAACATGATAAGAGGCTAAGATGAATGGTGAGACAAGTCTCAACCAAGCCTAAGTAAAGGTCACTAAAAGTACACACCTAAGAGAGTGTGGAGTATTAAGAGACAAGTCTCAATCACATTTTATATGTAAGTGTAAGGACAATTCTCACTTAATACGTAAAGAAGAGATGATAAATCATCTAATGAGCTATGAATACCTTATACTAAGAAGCAAGCTTCGATGAAGTATGAGTTGAATGTAAATAGGAACTTTAAACTAAGCACCGATAGGCTAGCTATGAGTGGTGATGACTTCTTTCGGGAAGGGCGGAAGTTCACATATATCTCATGAGATGAGACTCTCCACCAAGAAGGGTAACGGTCTCCCTAAATCTCCTAGTATTTGAACTATGTTGCCAACATAGGGAACTAGCTTGGTTTGAACCCCTAAAGGTAGCATGTTTTGGTTTCACTTTGGCCAGTGACTCCACCTCTTTTCGGGTTGGGGGAGACAGCAGATTTCATGATGCTCACATGATCTATGTCGGTTAAAGTTGAAGTTCCTCAAAGTATGAACGATAATGAAATGAACGATACCGAAGGTGTTTGTGCAAGACAATCAGGAGGTGAAACCAGATTCAAGTAATGACATAAGGTCATTCTTGGTCATTGCACTTCATGATCCCGATGAGAGTCTTAAACTTAATCCTAGGTATTGCTGGTGTTTACATCAGCCAATGAATGAATGAAACTAATAATGTGAAGTACGAATGAATGAATGAAGCAGACTATATGTTTGCTAAAGGAGGACCTCAGGTTTAGGTCCCATATGTTGGGCCCTCACTTGAGATGTCTTAATTCTATGTCCATGATTCCAAGGTCTCGTGGATATGAAATGTATAATATATGAAACATGAAAATGTATGTTTTGTGAACCTATGTGTGTATGATGTGTGACATATTTATGGTATGGCCTTCCTATTACGAATTAGGCAAGTCAAGAGACTTGACCTCATAAGAAAGCATGTTGATTAGGAAGTGCCATTCTTGTGCATGCATTACCGTTATGTGTTGCTGCATATACTCATACTTAGTACAAGTGTGTACTAATTCCATACAATATTACTATTTTAGGTGTAGGCTCAGGTGGACGTTGAAGGTATCATTGCAGATGTTCGGACTCAGAGATTTCATCCGGACTTTGTAGGTCCTCATGCATTCTAGGATGCCTGCCTTTATATTTCTTGCTTAGTAGTAGGTTTGAACTAGTGGAGTATGTTCCACTAGTGTTTCTTTCATATTTTATTCAGACGCTTGTAATAGTGACGTTTTGGCAAGTATTACTTATGACATGAGATTTTATTTCTTTCGAGTTGTATGTTTCTATAACTAGATGGTTGATATATGAGCAATGAACTTCCTTACAAATACACGTTTATACGAAGTCTATGTATACTTTAATTATAAACAAAAAATTTTAAATTTTCCGCTAAAATTAACCGTATAAATGTGATGAATGCAAGAAGAGGCTTGTCTGCGACCTCTGAGAGGTCAACGATGCCGGTTGCAATTTGGTTCAAGAATTTGGGTCGTGACAAACTTGGTATCAAAGCATCAGGTTAAATATCCAAGACATCAGGCTCATATCAACCACGTTAAGTAGTTTCTAAGTTATGGTAGTGAAGTGCACCACTATCATGAATTAGAGACTGCATAACTCTTAGGAAATCTTCCCTTCTTCTACTCTTTATCGTGCAATGTGGAATTGTGAATTAATTGTGTCATTAAGAATCTCTCTTCTTGTATCTGTGTGTGCCAACAAGATGATAGCTAAGGGGTACTTGTACCACTTTGTTAGAGTCAATGACTTAGATCAAGAAGTTCCTTCCATAGACTCATTGTCAATAGTGAATGAGTTTCCAGATGTCTTTTCGGAGGATTTACCAGGAATTCCTCCTGAACGTGAGATTGGCTTTGGTGTTGATTTAGATCCCAACACCAAGCCAATTTCTATTCCCCCATATAGGATTGCACCAGATGAACTCAAAGAATTGAAGTTACAGTGAAAAATTCTACTTGATAAGGGCTTCATCCAGCCGAACATATCCACAAGGGGTGCTACAGTGATGTTTTTAAAGAAAAGGGATGGAACCCTTAGAATGTGCATCGATTATCGGAAACTCAACAAAGTCACTATAAAGAATAAGTACCCTCTTCCCAGAATCGACGATCTGTTTGACCAACTCCAAGGCTCAAGTTTCTCTTCCAAGATAGACCTTCGGTCAGGCTACCATAAGCTTAGAGTGAGGCGAGAAGACATCCCTAAGACGACTTTTCGTACTAGATATGGGCACTATGAGTTTCTGGTCATGTCATTCGGTCTCACTAACACACCAGCCGCGTTTATGGACCTGA
Organism: Solanum lycopersicoides; assembly: GCA_022817965.1. NCBI lineage: Eukaryota > Viridiplantae > Streptophyta > Magnoliopsida > Solanales > Solanaceae > Solanum > Solanum lycopersicoides. The sequence goes on from CM040624.1 coordinate 29,791,812, forward strand.
TGAATAGGGTCTTCTGTGAGTACCTTAATTCCTTCGTCATAGTATTCATAGATGACATTCTCATATACTCTAAGTCTGAAGAAGAGCATGAGGTACACTTGAGAAAGACATTGCAATTACTCAGGGAACATCAGTTGTACACGAAGTTCAGCAAATGTGAATTCTGGTTGAGATCAGTGACCTTTTTTGGTCATGTTGTGACCGACCAAGGGGTTGAAGTGGATCCTAAGAAGGTTGAGGCGGTGAAGAATTGGCCGAGACCCCTACTCCTACAGATATTCGGAGTTTTCTGGGCTTATCCAATTATTATCGCATGTTTGTGGAAGACTTTTCCACTATTGCGGCTCCACTGACAGCCTTGATGAAGAACAAGGTAAAGTTTGAGTGGTCTTAAAAATGTGAGAAGAGCTTCCAAGAGCTCAAAGACCGACTCACTTCAGCCCCAGTTCTCACGTTGTCGAGGAGTGTTGCAGGATATGTGGTGTACTGTAATTCTTCTCGGGTAGGTTTAGGATGTGTTCTTATGCAGGATGGCAAGGTGATTGCATATGCATTAAGACAGTTGAAAATCCATGACAAGAACTATCCTACTCATGATCTTGAGTTAGCTGCTGTGGTGTTTGCATTAAAACTTTGGAGACATTATTTATATGGTGTACATGTTGATGTATATACTGACCATAAAAGTCTTCAGTATGTTTTTACGCAGAGGAAGTTGAACCTTCGTCAGAGGAGATGGCTACAACTGCTCAAATATTATGATATGAGTGTTTATTATCACCCGGGTAAGGCCAATGTGGTGGCTGATGCGTTGAGTAGATTGAGAATGGGCAGAGTGTCTCATATTGATGAAAGGAAGAAAGAGTTGGTTAAGAAGGTACACCAATTGGCTATATTGGGTGTACGGCTTGCAGATGCAGCAAGTGGGGGTGTTTCGATTCATTCAAGCTCCGAATCCTCATTTGTTGTAGATGTTAAAGCCAATCAGCATCTCGACCCAGTACTCATGGAGTTGAAAGACTCAGTATTGAGTAAGTTGAATGAATCGTTTTCTCTAGGAGGGGATGGTGTACTTAGGTACCAAAACAGGTTATGTGTGCCTAATGTTGATAATTTGAGGACCAATATTTTGGAAAAAGCTCATTGTTCCAGGTATTCCATTCATCCAGGTGCCACCAAGATGTATCATGACCTTAAAGAGGTCTATTGGTGGGAAGGCATGAAAATAAATATCTCTAAATTCGTGGAGGAGTGTCCGAATTGCCAACAGGTTAAAGCAGAACACCTTAAGCATGGGGGTCTCACTCAGAAGATTGAGATTCCAACATGGAAGTGGGAGGCTATCAATATGGATTTTGTGGTTGGTCTTCCAAAGACTAGAAAACTACATGATTCCATTTGGGTTATTGTTGACAAAATGAACAAGTCCCCTCACTTCATACCTGTGAAGTCTATTTACAAGGCTGAAGATTATGCCAAGCTTTATATTGATGAGATAGTGAGATGGCACGAGATTTCTCTGTATATCATCTCGGATAGGGGATCCCATTTTACTTCTCATTTTTGGAGATCTTTTCAGAAGGGCTTGGGTACACAGGTGAAGCTTAGCACTGCTTTTAATCCGCAGACGGATTGACAAGAAGACCGTACCATGCAGACCCTTGAAGACATGTTGAGAGAATGTGTTATTGACTTCAAAGGGAGTTGGGATGATCACTTGACGCTGATAGAGTTCTCTTACAATTAGTTACCATTCCAGTATTGGGATGGCACCTTTTGAGGCACTATATGGCCGAAGATGTAGGTCTCTGGTTGGGTGGTTTGAGGTAGAAGAATCTGTCATCCTTGGTCCTGAGATCGTACATGAGGCTATGGAGAAGGTGAGATTGATCAGAGATAGATTGGCTACTGCTTACAGTCGTCATAAATCCTATGCCGACAACAGAAAGAGAGCTCTAGAGTATGAGGTGGGTGATCAAGTCTACTTGAAGATATCACCTATGAAAGGGGTGATGAGGTTTGGTAAGAAAGGTAAGTTTAGTCTGTGGTATATAGGTTCTTTTGAGGTCTTGAAGCAAGTAGGAAATGTGGCCTACGAATTGATGTTACCTCAAGAGTTGGCTTCCATTCATCCAGTGTTTCACGTTTCAATGCTCAAGAAGTGTCTAGGCGATCCAGCATCCATTCTTCCTGTTGAGGGGTTAGGTGTTGATAAGAACTTTTATTATGAATCGGTTCCAATCGCAATTTTAGATCATCAAGTGAATCGACTGAGGAACAAGGAGGTTGCCACCGTGAAAGTCCTATGGCGAAACCACATTGTTGAGGGAGCAACGTGGGAAGCCGAGGCTATTATGAGATCTCGCTATCCTCATTTGTTCAGTGCCTAAGGTTAGATACTCTCTTCCTAAAGCCTGATTTATCTTTAAGAAACTCTAAGTTCTACGTGTTGTAGTCAAATTGGTGTGATAGGTCACTAATCGTATGCTTTATAATGGCACTATATGAGTTAAAACGAAGTTATGTTTGCAATTTATGTTGCTGTCTTTGTGTAGCATAAGCATGTTTTCTGTGTTGCATGATTTGTGGTGTGCATTAAGTTAAGTGTGATTGAGAAGGAAATTCCTCAATCTCAAATATGAAGCTTTAGATAAGCTTGAATGGTATGCATCACCCAAATAAGTGTGAATCAAATGTTCACAAAAGAGAAACGTTTAAGTATGATGAAGTAACTTTCGAAAATCACCCTCTTTGTTTAATGATGTGTAGTGTCATTCAGGGAGGAATGTTCCTAAGGGGGGATAATGTAACAATCCGAAAACGACCATGCTAAGTAAGACCTAAACGTACCTAGAGTACATAGGTTAGACCGGGTTCACGCGGCTTGATGCGCGCAAAACTGGACCCCTAGACCTATGCACCAGCCAAGCCAACCAACTTGGTGAGTTGGTTGAGCTAGGCAGGGTTGGTTCCAGCCATGTTAGGTCCCCGAACACTAGGATTCACCCGAGTGGAATTAGAGGGATAGTCGTAGGTGTTAAGGGTTCTAGGGGTAAAAAGGTAATTCGGGGCTAGGGGTAGTATAGTAACTATCCAAAGTTGATATTTAATTAATTAAATAAAGTTTTTAATTAGTCAAAATGGGTGAAAGCTCGGTGGTCAAACCCGAGTTTGCCCGGATCTCCACACTCGGGTTCAAGCCGAGTTTGAGACATTAAAAGGGACTATTTAAGTGAATTAAATTGGACAAAATAAGGAGGGGTATTATAGTAACTTAATATGAAGATTATAATTTTATTTTATCATCTAAAGTATGTTGAATAAGTCAACAACAAACTCCCCAAGCAAGAGGCGCACGACTCCCACTAGGAGTGTACTTAATGTGCACTCTTAACTCATTATATAACCACCAACGTTTTCATCTTTACCTTACACTTCAAAAGCATAAAAGTAAAATAAGTCTACTAGTTCAAAGAGTTCTCGGCTTCATCAATCAAAAACGAAAAGAAGAAATTGTTCACCTAAGTGCTTTAAGAAATGACGTAAAACAATTCACTTGTGGGCAAGAACCAAGGCTCGGAAGAGAGGTTTTGTGCGTGGGTTAGGACGTGTTAGTGGATGGTTGTCAACATTGAAAAGGTATGGGTTTTCTTCTCTCTTTGTCCCTTTCCCAAGAGTCCCCTAAGGCTCAGTTCAATTCCAATCTAAAAACTAAGGTTGTCCCCGTTGCATGACCATGTCATTATATTCTATGAACGATTGATGCATGCGTTGGTATGACTTATGGTAGATGATTTTAGGAATGATTGTGATTGTTTTCAATGTGTGTTCTCGGACTGATTATGATGAATAGTTATGTACGTCCGAATGTTGAAGGTTATATGTGCGCAAGTATGATGTTTTCTCGTGATTATGTTGTTACGGATTACTTGAAGAAAATGTGAATTATGTGTTACATAATGTTGTGTTTTTAACATGCAAGAAGAAACCGCGATGTTCATGAACAAGAAAATGAAAGTATGGTCCTTTAAAAAAATGTTAATCTGCCGATTCTTTGGAGTCTAAAACTCTCGGCCATGGTCTCAACTATACGAAGAAACTTTTACGTTAATTCAACATGGACTAAACACTAATCTAAGGTACTAATGAACCCGAATACTTCACTATAGAAACTAAGGAAATCGTTGCACAACAAAGGTTAATACATATGAATACGTGAGTGTACTGTGATTACGAAGTTGGGTTAAAATGTGACGCGTTACAACTTAAGAGGTGCTACGGGTAGATGGACATTATTTTAGAACAAAGTATTGGTTAAAAGTTCATGTAAAACTCTAAGCGAAACATCTAGGCTAAATTCAAGAAAATGAACCAAAGGCCTATACTAATTGACTAAGTCTCTGTTAACCACTTGTAAAAACAAATGAAGAAAGAGAAATGCTGCCATTGAGGGTGGAACCCGAGAACTCTAGGTCCTAACACTAAGAGAATAGGCCTTGAATTAAAAGAAAAAGAAATAGTGTGAGAGAGGGAAATCGAACCCGGCTTCAAGGCCAAATGTGTGAGATACATAAGTCTCACATATAATAAAAAATTATCTGCTGCCCAAGGGATTCGAACGCGGGTCCTCTTGACTGAAATTGTGAGGCACATAAGTCTTTAAAAAATAAAAACAAAACGCAGCAATTAGGGATCGAACTCGGGTCCCCTTGGCCGAATGTGTAAGATGCATAAGTCTTGCACAATATACACTTATATGATCATGAAACACTTGTCAGATATGAGTAACCCGAAAAGGGTACTACCATGAGTGTAAGGTACACTTAAGGCCATGTGCATGGCGTATGATGTAAGTTAATGGAAAGATGAAGAAATGAACATTCGTGTGATGAGGTGAGTAATTATGTTAAACTATGAAGCTAATGAAAATTGTGACAACATGATAAGAGGCTAAGATGAATGGTGAGAGAAGTCTCAACCAAGCCTAAGTAAAGGTCACTAAAAGTACTCACCTAAGAGAGTGTGGAATATTAAGAGACAAGTCTGAATCACATTCTATATCTAAGTGTAAGGACAATTCACACTTAATACGTAAAGAAGAGATAAGAAATCATCTAATGATCTATGACTACCTCATTCTAAGAAACAAGCTTCGATGATGTATGATTTGAATGTATATAGGAACTTTAAACTAAGCACCAATAGGCTAGCTATGAGCGGTGTTGCCTTCTTTCGGGAAGGACGGAGGTTAACATAAATATCATGAGATGAGACTATCCACCAAGGTGGGTATGGGTCTCCCTAAATCTTCTAGTCTTTGAACTATGTTGCCAACATAGGGAACTAGCTTGGTTCGAACCCCTAAAGCTAGCATGTTTTGGTTTCACTTTGGCCAGTGACTCCACCTCTTTTCGGTGTGGGGGAGACACCAGATTTCATGATGCTCACATGATCTATGTAGGTTAAGGTTGAAGTTCCTCAAAGTATGAAAGATAATGAAATGAACGATACCGAAGGTGTTTGTGCAAGACAATCAGGAGGTGAAACCAGATTCAAGTAATGACATTAGGTCATTCTTCGTCATTGCACTTCATGATCCCGATGAGAGTCTTAAACTTCATCCTAGGTATAGCTGGTGTTTACATCAACCTATGAATGAATGAAATGAATAATGTGAAGTACGAATGAACGAATGAAGCAGACTCTGTGTTTGCTAAAGGAGGCCCTTGGGTTTAGGTCCCATATGTTGGGCCCTCACTTGAGATGTCTTAATGCTACGTCCATGATTCCAAGGTCTCGTGGATATGAAATGTATAATATATGAAACATGAAAATACATTTTATGTGAACCTATGTGTGTATGATGTGTGACATATATATGGTATGACCTTCCTATTATGAATTAGGCAAGTCAAGAGGCTTGACCTCCTAAGAAAGCATGTTGATTAGGAAGATCCATTCTTGTGCATGCATTACCATTATGTGTTGCTGCATATACCCATACTTAGTACAAGTGTGTACTAATTCCATACAATATTACTATTTTAGGTGCAGGCTCAGGTGGACGTTGAAGGTATCACTACAGTTGTTCGGACTCAGAGATTTCATCCGGACTTGGTAGGTCCTCATGCATTCTAGGATGCCTGCCTTTATATTTCTTGCTTAGTAGTAGGTTTGAACTAGTGGAGTATGTTCCACTAGTGTTTCTTTCATATTTTATTCAGACGCTTGTAATAGTGACGTTTTGGCAAGTATTACTTATGACATGAGATTCTATTTATTTCGAGTTGTATGTTTCTATAGCTAGATGGTTGATATATGAGCAATGAACTTCCTTACAAATACACGTTTATACAAAGTCTATGTATACTTCAATTATAAACAAAAAGTTTTAAATTTTCCGCTAAAATTAACAGTATGAATGTGTTGAATGCAAGAAGAGGCTTATGTGCGATCTCTGAGAGGTCAACGACGCCGGTTGCGATTAGGATTCCAGAATACGGGTCGTGACATCTATGTTCCTTCCCTAAATCGATTTAGTTCTTGCATGGGCTTTGTATTCATGTATAGTTAATGGTTGAATTGCGATTCTCTTACGTTGAATTGTCTATACCTAGTGTTATTTACGTGAATTAATGATGAATTGATGATGAAGGATCCATGTGGATCGATGTATGAAGATTAAAACATGCCTAGATTAGATGTTCATGATTCACTGTAACATTGCCTTTTTAATGATTTAATGTTGAATTCGATTAGGTGAATATGATTATAGCTACTGTTTTAGGTTGATGTTATGAATGAATTATGGGTATAAACCCTTGATGATTAAATCAATGGAACCTTTATAAGGATTAATCTACATGTTTTAGCCTAAAAGTTGCTAACACTATGAACTTAATGTGATCTCAATTTAGGGTAGAAGAAGCATAATTTTGTCTTGATTATTATGGCTATAGCTACTGCCCTATGGTTGTATTATTTGTATGTTATGAATGTTAATCATGATAAACAAAGTAAAGTATATTAATGAGAGATCTATAACTATCTACTTTCTACCATATATATATGATATAATGTCTTGGGTGGTAGAATGATCTTGTAGCAACTTTTACATAGTTTCTTCATGATAAAATGTATGATTAGATACTTCCCTATAATGTATTAATAATTGAAAGGGTGTACTGATCAATAATGATCAAAGGATAATGAAATGGTAAGAATGGGTCTTCCTCTCTACTTTCCTTATAATATTGTCTTTGATGAAGCCTTGTATGCATTGTGTGGTATGGTTCACTTATGGTGGCGGTGTTTACTTTATTGTCATTGTATATGTATTGACCATGGCCTTGAAGGCAAATTGATCAATATATGAATTATTAGTTATGATGATCACTTTATGTGTAACTTGTGCCTAATCTTCTACTTGAGTTGTGAATCTAGGTTATGCTACTATTGTTATGAGCATGTAAAGGGTTATATAATACCATGTGTAGGTGCTGACATTAATGAAGTGTTAATGATTGATGACCCCTACCCATGTATCCCTATGTGAATATGTGAATAGATAATGTTAGGAGCCTTAAAGTATAATATGAAGATTGTCTTGCCTCTTATGCTAAATTGTGTTGTGTGGTCTATACTTGAAAGTGTAATGTGGTCTAAGAAGGTGGCTGCCTCGATGAGTTGTTGATATCCATTATGTGATCATGTTGACCAATGTACACACACTCACACTTCATGCATTCTTAAAAGTAGTAAAGGTTGATGGTGTCTAAATGAAAGGTAGTTCTCATATTCACTAGTGTCTATTACTATGCATGTAAGCTTACATGTATGATGAAGTATGAATGGGCATAGAGTCTTTGTGGGTTTATATGAAAGTATTGCTCATATAATTATACCTATAGACTTATGCATTTATGTATGGGCATCTGTGATATCTATGTGTTATGTGAAAGGTTTGCTCACATATATGTACACACACACATGAATGATGATCTAGTTTATAGGAGGTCCTTGAGAGGGGTGCCCAAGATTTCTCTAAACTAGATAGGTTCTTGAATATGCTATAAGCATATAAAGAATGAATATCTTAAGCCTATGTTTTATGAAAAATGTAATTAAAGGATTTTCAATAAAGGGAACTTAGCTTAGTACCGAGTGAACTTGACATTGAGAGGTGTTGACTTTTCTTGGAGGAAGATTCACCATTGGTCCCTTATAGAGTGTTGACTTCCCTAAGAGGAATACTCACCTATGGACCCACATGAGGTGTTGACTTCCCTTTGAGGAAGATTCACCCATGTTTCTCATGAGATGAGGCCCCAATTGCCTAATGGCATGTATAGGGAACTACCTATCTATTAGTTCCATAAACAATGGTTTCCACATAGGATCTAGCAATGTGAATTAAGTTAGGATGCTAGGATATAGGTTAATGTTCTACCATGGCTAGGTAGGAACACCTTCCATTGGTGTAAGGCTCTACAACACCAAATTCCATGTTTAGCACCCACGGTCTTAGTGTCAATTAAGGCTATAGTTTCCCCAAAGTAAAATGGACAATGGAATTAAAGTACTAGGATCCTAACTAGGATGACTTAAGGGAGGTTATTTAGTATAGGTGGAAGTAATGAACCCATCTAGACATTTCACAAGTAGCTCCTTAGGAAGTCCTAGGAAGGTGACCTAATATGTGTGATTATGATTATGTCTTTATGCATGATATTGTAGAAGTTTTCTACTTGTTATGAAGATGTGCATGGTATGAATCTTTGTGATGTGATCTTATCCTTATATGCACTATGTTGGTCTAAAGGATTATATGATGAAGGTCTTGTATGGACATGAATGAAGTTGTTTTTACTTTCTATGAGGATGTATGAATTGTATGTTAAGGTTTGTGGTCTAATGAAGAGTTTACTAAGTATGTGTGTGGTTATGGGTCTTCACATGTGCATTACACTAGTGGACTAAGATTGGGGTCATGAACAAGGACTTATAATGATGAATGTGAAAAGAAGTGAAAATATGTGTGAATGGATGTAGTTGACTGTAATGTCCTATATTGTTGACTTGAATGTGTCTTGTAATGGGCTATACTTCTATGGTGATATGTGTTGGCTTGTGTAAGTGTATTTATGTTTCTTTGTGGCCTTAAGGTTATGCATTGCACCAAGTTTCACTAAAGGGTTACTTAGGAGGTTGATGAGTTTAAAGAAAAGGATTCACTATAATGTGAAGGGAGCTCACTGTAAAGTGACCCCAAATATGTCTTAAATTCTATATGTGATCTTATATGAAGTTTGACCTTTGAATATGTCTATCTGAAGTATGTGAATGATATAAATGCTATTGTATAAAGGATTTATGAAGACTTACTCAAAAAGGCATGAAGTATGATTTCAAGAAAATATTCGTTTTACATGCATGTTTTAGCATGGTTCCCATACTTAGTACATTCTTGTGGTAACTCCATTCTTCTCTACTTTTTACACAAAGTTTAGGTTATGGATGCTTAAAGGATGTCTTGAATGATGAAGAGCTTGATCGATGATTCCCAAGCTCAATGAAAGGAATTCTTAAGTTCAAGGATCTCCTACTTATGTTTATTGTAATGTTTTATGAATTATATACTTATGTTTTATGTCCTAAGGGATGTGTCCCTAATGTACTCTAATGTTGTTGAGTATAAGATGGAAAAGAGACTTCAGGTCTAAGTATGTAATATGATATTTTATATATATATGAACTAAAGTTTCTAGCATATGATGTGCTAGGAAAAGTTTTAAATTTTCCGCTAAATTTACTATGTAAATGCGATGAATGATAACTATGGGCTTGTATAAGACCTCCGAGAGGTCAAGTACGTCATGTTATTTCTAGAGGGTTCTCCCAGGATGTGACAAACGTAGTATCAGAGCATGAGGTTTATAAAGTGGTTTTAGCTTCTAAAAGTCTCATATTGCTACGTCTAGTAGAGTCTCGTGTTCATTGGTGGTGAGTCGCGACATCATCAAATGATATGAGAGGCTATAAGATGATAGAGTTTCCCTTCTTCATCATTCTCATATCGTGCCATAGAACTTAAGGGTTGCCCTAACTTCTAGGGTGTACATGAGGGTTGTAACAAACTCTATATCATAGCATAAGGATTTGGGAAATTGTTTAGGGTCCAAAGTCTGGCATGTCACGTCTAGTAGAGTCTTGTTCATCGGTGTGAGTCACGACACATCTATGAGCTAGAGGCTATAGGACGATAGAGTTTCACTTTCTTTATTACTCATCTGTCGTGCCATAGAGCTTCATTCCATATGATATCTCTCTTAATTTCCCTTGTACGATGGTCTAGTAGATATGATTACTTGGAAGGGGTGATGAAGAAAAATTTGATCCAGAAAATATGAGTTTTGATGCTTATGTGGTTTTGTGACTAAATGAGTAGATGTGAAGGTGAGTTTTAAAGATTGTAATATGATGCCATATACGGCTATGTGTGATCTATAAGATTTGTAGTATTATGATGGAAATTATATTGTGATGTAGTTATGATGAGAGTTATATCGAAAGAATGAAGTCCTTTTTAGGGATAATGTGTTATCTTGTAAGTTATTTGCAATGATAGTAGAAAGCTATGGGGTAGATGTGAGGAGTGTTGGAGGAATGTACAAAATAGTAAGAGTGGGAAGTTGCCCTTTGTCCACGAAGGGACCCCACTTTTTGACAAGCAATCTACCCAAGGCAGCAAGGCTTTTGTTCCTAGGTGGAACACTGGCGTGTCGCAGACTTGGTCCAGGTAAGGGTAAAAGTCTTGGTCTACGACGCGGCCACGTCGCGGACTCCCCTGTCTCAAAAATTATTTTGAATAATCTTGCGGGAGTAGCTCCGCATCGCGGACTAGTTCCCTGACGATAATTTCGAAAATGAAAGTGAAGTTTGACTTTTCTAATAAGGTCCTTTTAATGTAGGGGTGTTTTGGGTATTTTGGGGGGGTGTTGTATACTGATTTGAGGTCATTATACACCTATTTCCACAACCAAAAATCCCAAACCCTAATTTAAAAATAAAAAAAATCAAAACTCAAAAGCTTTTCTCTCCCAAAAAGCTCTCCCAAACTCCATTGGAGCTAGAACACAAATTGAAGATAGGGTTGAAGGTTGTGGAAGTTTTCTTCACCAAATCTCGTGATTACTCCTATTAAGGTATGGTACTCATCCTTGAACTTTCTTCCATTCAAAGAGCCACTTCTATGAGATTTTCAAAAAAAGGGTTTTCAAACGCAAACTTCTTCTATCTTTGATTTCTAAGCATGGGTCCTAGCATGAAAGTGTTTTAATGATTGAAATGAGTCTTTCTTTTTATTTTTTATTATTTTCAAGTCAAAACTTCAATGAACTCATGCTTATGCATATTTCCAACTTTTAACCTAAGAAATGGGTTAAATTAACATGATTATGTAATGTTTGAGATATGGTTTCTTTATGATGATATGGTGATTTAGCTACTGCCCTTAGGGCTATTTTATGGTGAATTATTGAAGGAATTGTGAATAGGTGGTGAAATCTTTAATGAATGGTAAGTTGGTCATTTTGAATTGCTCTTATTGTGAAATGTTCTTGAGTGGTATGGTCCACCTTTGGTGGTGGTGTTTACTTGAAGTTCATGATTAAATTGTATAAATGTGTGCATTGTTAATGTGGCCTTGGAGGCATATAATGTGAAGTTCAATGATGATTACATTATTTATTTATGATACGTCTTAAAAGGCTGAAATGTACAGCTTGATGATACTATGTCTAAATGAATAATATGTTCATGATTAAGCATGCTAGTGTGTGAAATGTGATGAATGAAAGTATAAGCATGTCTACAGATCAATGTAATGAAAATGGTGATTGTATGAAAGATGTGTTCACACACACATACTAGAATTAATGAATGAAGTTAATGAATGAGCATGGGGGAGTCTTGAGGTGAAACACTCTTCGTGAGTTGAGATGCAGTATTTAATAGCAACCTCACTATTTCCCAAGATCTTTCTAATGTAGGTTGGAGAGTGGATAATGTAGGTTCGGTGTCCAATATTTATCCTTGACCTTTAGTAAAGACGTCGTGGGGGATTCATGCTTAGCACCAAGAGGATTTGAAGAAGGGGTGGTTACACTTCGTTAGTAGAGATATTGTATCCAATGTAACTGTTGAGATGAGTACTCCTCGTTAGTAAGAGAATGAGTTACCTAGTAGGAATCTCCTTATCCCGTAGCTATGCGCCCGCATAGGTGTAGCTATTGGAGAATCCATGTAAAATCTAAAAGAATGACCCAAATCTAGGCAAGTGGAGATCCCTCATCCGATAGGGGTCAATATCAGGATTACATGTGTAGCTCTCATGGTCTATGTCGGTTAATCTAGCCCTCACTAAGAATGAAATGAACTAAGTCTGCGAAAGAGTGTACTAATTAGGGTAGGTGGTGGTATAGGACGCTATTTATCCATTGCACAGGTAAACACTTCAAAGGGGAGTCTTGGTGTGTCTTTATATGAAATTAATGAATGAGTCATCATGTGATGAAAATAAATTTATGTGAGTTAAGGTTTAATTTTTAGAAAACATGTTAAGGCTATGTCTAGTATGATGAAGTTATGAATGATGAATGTGGTGTACCTAATCCAATGGAATCCTCAAGGAGCACGAAGTGAGAGTAGTAGTATGGGATGCTACTTTCACATTGCACTTAGTGTAACTTGTAAGTCCACTTGGAAAAGTGCACCTATATATGTGAAGTCTTTAATGCAAGTATGCTCTTCTAGTGTCTAGTCATAGAGTGTGGAATTATTACATGTGTGAGGTAAGTCTATGGTTGGTAGTCTTGAGGATCAATTGGGTGTGTATTAAAGGGGTTGTATGGGCGGTTCATCCATTTCTTACCTTAGTGAGTCTTAGGATCACTTGGTTAGGAAAACCTCAAAGGAAATGAGTTCACGGTGTTTTGGTTTGAAATGTGTTCACTATAAGGTTGATTGAGTTCACTGTAATGTGCTTTTTGGTACTAAAATAATGGAGGTTCGATTTTATGTGTTAAATGGTAATTTCTATGTTGTATTACTTCTATGTTCATGAAGGTTTTACTAAATTTCATGAAAGCTTTACTTCAAATAAAATGTGTCTTTTACATGTGTTTTTGCATATGCCATACTTAGTACAATGTTTGTACTAACCCCATACTTTTCTATACTCTATAAGTATAAGTTAGAGACAAGTTGAAGGTTAGAAGGCAAGCTTGGGAATCGACTCTGTCAACACTAAGTATTTCCTCACTCATCCGAGGGCATACTCTTTATTTCTCTAGTTTTTAGTTAAGACTTATTATGTATTCTCTTTCAATGTAAAGGGTCGTGTTCCTAGGATATTTATGTCGTGTCTTTAAGTTGGCTTGTTACGATGAGACTATCCTGTAGGATTTATTAAACATGTTTTCCTTATTATAATTTATCGTGAAAAGTTTTAATTCCGCACTACTTTTCATGTCTTATTTAATGAATCATAGCTAAGAGGCTAGTACAAGACCTTTGAAAGGTCAAGTACGCCTTGTTCCGACCTAAGGGTTGCCCTAACTTCTAGGGTATACTTGCGGGTCGTAACAAACTTGTTACCAGAGTATAAGGTTTTGGGAAATAGTTTAGGGTCCAAAGTCTCACAAGCCACGTTTAGTAGAGTCTTGTTCATTGGTGTGAGTCGCGACACATCTACGAGTAAGAGGCTATAATACGACAGAGTTTCACTTTCTTCATTACTCTTGTGTAGTGCCTTAGAGCTTAATTCCATATGATCTCTCTCTTAATTTCCCTTGTCCGGTGGTCCTCTATATATGATTTCTTGGAAGAGGTGATGATGAAAAGTTTATGGGAGAAAAGGTGAGTTTTGATGCTTATGTTGTTTTGTGACTAGATGAGTAGATGTGAAGGTGAGTTTTGAAAATTGTGATGTGATGCCATATATGGCTATGTGTGATCTATGAGATTTGAAGTATTATGATGGAAATTGTATTGTGATGTAGTTCTATCCTAATGAGAGTTATATTGGAAAAATGAAATCTTTTTTGGGGACAATGAGTTATCTTGTAAGTTATGTGCAATGATAGTAGAAAGATATATTGTAGATGTGAGGAGTGTTTGAGGAATGTGCAAAATAGTGAGAGTGGGAAGTTTTTATTTTAAATGAGTAATGTTTTATAGTTGCACTTATGTTGATTTGAAGTTCTTGTGTAGGCATACCTAATAAGGAGGGAAGATGGTATGTTTGCCTAGCAAGGTAGTTTAGAGGTTATGCTAGCAAATGGTGGAATTCATATTGCTAGAACGGTTGTTCCCAAATGAACCTACCTCAATTGGTTGAAAGAGAAACAAAATTTTTTTATTCCAAGAGTTAGAGTTATGTGGTGCCTAAGAGTTGAATGAGGTGATGTTTAAAGGAGTTTGTCTAAGCTTGAATCCTAAGAGGAGGGTGATATGTTTGACTAGTAAGGTTTATTGTTTGCCTTGATGTTCATAAGTTAAGGTTAGTATGAGTTTTCACCTTATGAGAAGTATAGTGAGATTTTGAAGTATGAGACCTTAAAGATGATTGGTAAGGGTCTTAACAAGAATTAATGTGAATTTGCTAAAGAGCTAATCCGGAATAGAGGCCCTGGTAAGTTATAGTTCTTTGTGGTTTTTTGATTTGCTTTACATAGTTATACCCTAAGTAGGGGAGAATGAGTTGAGTGGTAAGGTGTTAGATATACTTATCTTTTCCTTATATTCTTACTCAAGCGTGAGACCAAAATACTTAGTAGTTTGGTTATGTTATGGAGTCTTGCATATTAGTATGAGTTGCATGTCTCCTTATGATTATGAGTTCCTTTGATGGTATAATATGTTGCATGATCTTGATGATTTCGTAGTTACATAAGGAGATTGGTAGTTAATCTATATTTCTCATGAAAATGTGTAGCTAATGATATTTTCTTGATTGCTTAAAAGTTGTTATGTTATGTGCCAATGTTTGATTTGAAAGTTATTACATGTTGAGCTTTGAAATGATGTGATGAGCATGTATAAAGTTGGATAAGGTAGTTCCTACATAAATCAAATGAATGTGATGAAGTAAGTTTGTGCTTTGAATTGTGAATTTGTTCCAAATTGCTTGTGTTGGTTAAAGTGCTTAATGATATGAAGTTGGTGTTCCTTGTGAGTTTGGTGCATTGACTATGAATTTTATGACCTTGATGTGATGTGTGATATTCTTCTAGTTAAGTCTTTGATGTCCTTGAAAGTGT
This sequence comes from Solanum lycopersicoides, assembly GCA_022817965.1. Taxonomy (NCBI): domain Eukaryota; kingdom Viridiplantae; phylum Streptophyta; class Magnoliopsida; order Solanales; family Solanaceae; genus Solanum; species Solanum lycopersicoides. The sequence continues at coordinate 29,807,132 of CM040624.1, forward strand.
TTAAGTGTCATTCGAGGACGAATGTTCCCAAGTGGGGGAGTATTGTTACACCCTCGAGATGAACTAGGTTGAACTTGATCTTCTCATGAGTTTTGATGAGTTAATGATAATTTAAAATGATGTATTTTAGCATTAGAAGTCAGCTGATCAAGTTTGGAAGTCAAACGTCAAGGGACGACCAAGACGTTCGGAAACTAGCTTTGTGTGTGCACTAGTGTGTCCTTGTATGTTGTAGGTGTTTTTATGTTTTGTATGGAGTCTATAACTTGTAAAAAGACTTTTTAATAGGTAAAATGAAGTATATAGGGTCGAAACGTCCAGGTCCACCCACCCAAGGATCGCCCTAGGGGTCCACCAAGGGACCCCACCTTTGGCCAAGCAAGTTGCCCAAGGCAACAAGGCTTTTGTTTCTAGGTGGAACACTGGCGCGTCGCGGACTTGGTCCAGCTTAGGCCAAAAGTCTTGGTCTGCAAAGAGGAAACGTCGCGTACTCCCCTGTCTCAAAATTATTTTTAAAAATCTTGCGGGAGCTGCTCCATGTCACAGACTTGTTCCCCGGCGATAATTCCGAAAATTAAAGTAAAGTTTGACTTGAATAAAAAGGTTCTTTTAATGTAGGGTGTTTCGGGTTTTTTTTTTTTTTTGGGGGGGGGGGTGTTGTATACTGATTTTAGTCATTATACACCCATTTCCCCAACCAAAAACCCCAAACCCTCATTTAGAAATCAAATTTTCAAAACCCTCAAAATTTCTTCTCTCCCAAAAAGCTCTCCCAAACTCCATTGGAGCTAGAACTCAAGATGGAGCTAGGGTTGAAGGTTGTGGACATTTTCATCACCAAATCTCGTGGATTTACTCATATTAAGGTATGACAGTCATTCTTGAACTTTCTTCCATTCAAGGAGCAACTTCTAAGAGATTTTCTAAAAAAGGGTTTTCAAACTCAAACATCTTCTTTCTTTGATTCTAACCATGGGTCCTAGCATTAAAGTATTTTAATGATTGAAATGAGTTGTTCTTATTATTTTTTGATGATTTTTAAGTCAAAACTTCAATGAAATCATGCTTATGCATATTTCCAACTTTTAACTTATGAAATGGGTTAAATGAACGTGATTATGTAATGTTTGAGCTATGATTTCTTTATGATGATATGGTGATTTATCAAATGCCCTAAGGGATATTTTATGGTGAAATATTGAAGGAATTGTGAATAGGTGGTGAGATCTTCGATGAATGGTAAGTTGGTCATTTTGAATTGCTCTTATTTTGAAATGTTCTTCAGTGGTATGGTCCACCTTTGGTGGCGGTGTTTACTTGAAGATCATGATTATATTGTATAAATATGTGCATTTTGAATGTGGTCTTGAAGGCATATAATGTGAAGTTCAATGATGATTATAGTGTTTATGTATGATACATCTTAGAAGGTTGAAATGCGCATCTTGATGATACTATGTCTAAATGAAGAACATGTTCATGATTAAGCATGCTAGTGTGTGAAATGTGATAAATGAAAGTATAAGCATGTATACAGATTAATGTAATGAGAATGGTGATTGAATGAAAGGTGTGTTCACACACACATACTTGAATGAATGAATGAAGTTAATGAATGAGACTAGGGGATTCTTGAGGTGAGCACTCTTCATGAGTTGAGATGAAGTATTTAGTAGCAAACTCACTATTTCCCAAGAGCTTTCTAATGTAGGTTGGAGGGTGGATGCTCTTCGTGAGTTAAGATGTGGTGTCCAATATTTATCCTTGACCTTTAGTAATGAATGTTTAAGACTCCATGGGGGAGTTATGCTTAGCACCGAGAGGATTTGAAGAAGGGGTGGTTACACTTCGTGAGTAGAGATATTATATCAAATGTACCTGTTGAGATGAGTACTCCCTCTTTGTAAGAGAATGAGTTAATTAGTAGCGATCTCCTTATCCCTTAACTATGCGTCCGTATAGGTGTAGCTATTGGAGAAGCCATGTAAAAGCTAAAAGAATGACCCCACTCTAGGCAAGTAGGGATTCTTCATCCGATAGGGGTCAAATCGGGATTCCATGTCTAGCTCTTATGGTCTATGTCGGTTAATCTAGGTCCCACTAAGAATGAAATGAACTAAGTCTCCTAAAGAGTGTACTACTTATGGTAGGTGGTGGTATGGGATACTATTTATCCGTTGCACAAGTAGACACTTGAAAGGGGAGTCTTTGTGTGTCTTTATATGAAATGGATGAATGAGTTATCATGTGATGCAGATGAAATTATGTGAGTTAAGGTTCAATGTTAAGAAAGCATGTTAAGGTTATGTCTAGTGTGATGAAGTTATGAATGATGAATGTGGTGTACCTAATCCAATGGAATCCTTAAGGAGCACTAAGTGAGAATAGTAGTATGGGATGCTACTTTCACATTGCACTTAGTGTAACTTGTAAGTTCACTTGGAGAAGGGAACCTATGTGAAGTCTTTAATAATAGTATGTTCTTCTATATAGAGTGAGGAATTGTTACCCGTGCGAGGTAAGCGTATGGTTGGTAGTCTTGACGATCACTTGGGTGTGCATTCAAGGGATTGTATGGGCGGTTCCTCCATGTCTTACCTTAGTGAGTCTTAGTATCACTTGGTTAGGGAAACCTCAAAGGAAATGAGTTCACGGTGTTTTGGTTTGAAATGTGTTCACTGTAAGGTTGATTGAGTTAACTATAATGTGCTTTTTGGTACTAAAATTATGGAGTTTCGATTTTATGTGTTAAATTTTGATTTATATGTTGTATTAATTCTATGTTTAGGAAGGTTTTACTAAATTGCATGAAAGCTTTACTTCAACTAAAATATCCCTTTTACATGTGTTTTTGCATATGCCATACTTAGTACAATGTTTGTACTAACCCCATACTTTTCTATACTTCATAAGTATAAGTTGGAGAAAAGTCGAAGGTTAGAAGGCAAGCTTGGGAATCGACTCTCTCAAGACTAAGTATGTCCTCATATATACGAGGGCATAGTCTTTATTTCTCTAGTTATTGTTTAAGACTTATTATGTATTTTTTTTCAATGTAAAGGGTCGTGTCCCTAAGATATTTATGTCGTGTCTTTAAGTTGTCTTGTGACGATGAGACTATCCTTTAGTATTTATAAAAGATGTTTTCCTTATTGTTATTTATCGTGAAAAGTTTTAATCCACACTACTATTCATTTCTTATGTAATGAATTATATCTAAGAGGCTAGAAAAAGACCTTCGAAAGGTCAAGTACGCCTTGTTCCGACCTAATGGTTGTCCTAACATCTAGGGTGTACTGGCGGGTCGTACCAAGTTCTACCCTTGGCAAGTAGAACACCCTCCATCGGAGTAGGGAAGACTCCGGATTTCATGCCTATCTAGTATGGTCTATGTCGGTTAATGTCTAGTCTCATCATGTAGGATGCATTCTAGTATTTGAGAAGTTCTACAAAGTGTAGGTAGTGGAATGGGACGCTATGTATACATTGCACGAGTAGGATTTTGAAAGTGCTAGTATGTGGTTTCCCTTAGCATTCCAAAACCATTATGTAAATTCTCTTCAATGTGAATGTCTCTTAAGTGTCTTAGTGACTATTGATTGACTTAAGTAAATACACGTAAATGAAAAGGTGCTTATCTAGAGTAGCTTTAAGGATTATTTTGGTAGACTTGAAGAGGGTGTATGGGCGGTCTCTTCATGTCTTACTTAGGCTAGTGTTAGAGTAGTTCTAGTTAGGGAGTCTAATGATGAAATGGGAATAATCTTACTTTAGGAATCCTTGAGGATCACTTAGGTGTGTGTGAAGGGGTTGTATAAGCGGCAACTTGATATCTTACTTAAGTGAGTCTTAGGAGGACCTTTTGGTAAGAGGTATATGTGCTTATATGGTTTCTAAGTGTTGTAAGTGGTATGATGTGGATTACTTTGAATATGTCTTGTATGTATGCATGTTGACTTGTAAGTGACTCCTATACTATGTTATGAAGTTTTCTCCAAACAAGCATGAAAGCATACTTTAAAGCAAATGTCCTTTTAGCATGGTTTTGATTGAATGTCACAATACTTAGTGCATTCTAATGTACTAATTCCATATATTTTCTTATCTATAAAGGTGTAGGTGGCAATTTACAGGAGTCATTTGAAGTGAAGCTTGGAATTAGCATCCATTCAAGCAAGTTGTGGTATGTCCTCCATTCAATCGATGACATAGTCATGTTTAGCTTTTCTTGTTATGAGACTTTGTATTAGACTTTGATATTTTCTATTTCGTAGATGCATGGGTTGTGACCAATATATTCGTTATGATGGAGACAATGAAACTTAGCTTTATCCTATGATTTTCTATGAAAGGTGTTTTGGAATATTGTTCATTTGTTGTGAAAAGTTTTAATTCCGCACTACTTTTCATATATATTTATGCGATGAATGATGTCTAAGGGCTTGTGCAAGACCTTTGAGAGGTCGAGTACGCCATATGGCGACTTGAAGGATTCCCTATTTTCTTGGGTGTACTTTGGGTCGTGACAAGCTTGGTATAAGAGCATTGGTTATGAAGTAGTCTTTAGGAATCCAAAGTCTCTTTAAAGCCACGTCTAGTACACTCTTGTTCATCGGTGTGAGTCGCGATACATCTATGAGAGAAAGTCTATAGTACAATAGAGTTTCACCTTCTTCATCACTCTTGTGTCGTGACATAAAGTTGAGGTTATAAGTGTCTATTCCTAATCTCTTCTCTTGTTATTATAGGATATGACTACAACAAGAATGGCCGCAAGAAGAATTTGAAGAGGAAGGGGTGAATAAGGAAGTTCCTCCCCTAGGTGGAAAATTTCCACAAGGAGTCCAAGTTCCTCCCCAAGTTGATCAAGTTCCGATTGTAGTCGAAGGTAATGATGTTCCAGTTATTCCCCCGGAAATGACTAATGGGGAGATTAGAGAGGCTCTTCTTGCCCTAGCTCGAGTCATGACTAGTCATGTGAATAGGTGTATTGAGCCTAGGGTGAATGCTTTGGAGAGTACTATGACCTCTAGGTTGAGAAACTTTGTGAGAAAGAATCCTCCTATCTTCCTTCGCTCTAAGGTGGGAGAACATCCCCAAGAGTTTCTAGATGGTGTGTAGAGGTGTTGAGTGCTACGGGGTGAATTTTAGGGATAAAGCGGAGTTGTCTTCATACCAATTGAGGGAAGTTGCTCAAATATGGTATACTCAATGGAAAGATAATAGGCCGGTTGATTCGGGTCCTATAGAGTGGGAAGAGTTTACGGAGGCCTTCTTAGGAAAGTATTTTCCCCGGGAAAGGAGGGAGGTGAAGTTTGAGGAGTTCATTAACCATGGCAAGGTTATATGAGTGTGGAAGAGTATTCCTTGAAGTTTAATCTCTTGTCTCTGTATGCTCCATCCTTGGTGTCTAACCCTAGGGATGAGATGAGTAGGTTTGTGACCAGTGTTGCCGACCTTGTGAAAGAAGAGTGTCGTAAAACCATGATCCACAATGACATGAACTTGTCTAGGCTCATGGTTTATGTACAATCAATTGAGGAGTACAAACTTAGTAGGATCTCACGGAACTTGAAAAGGGGTAGATTCGATGAGAAAAACCAACCTATGTTTAAGAAAGGGTTCTAAATCAAGATGGGTCTAGTGCTTCTAAGGTTAATCTTTAGAGAGGTGATGGCTCTCAAGGTGTTAAGCCTACTTGTGCTACTTGTGGGAAGAAGAACTTTGGGAAATGTCTAGCAGGTACTGGTGGTTGCTTTGGTTGTGGTAAGGATGGTCATTAGGTGAGGGATTGTCCTAGTATTGCGTCTAGAGGAAGAGAAGGCAAGCAAGTTCCTCCAAGTTCTCTTGATGGTGGTGATCCAAAGAAGAATCGCATATATGATTTCGAAGTTAAGGCAAAATCGGGTGAAGATGCCGGTAAGTTATAGTTTTCTCTCTTTAGTTGTGATGGGTTCCTTTTATGTGGGGGAGTATGCTGAGAAGTTGGGTTGTAGGTTGTTGTCTCCTCTTCTATTCTATTCAATTCAAGCTTTAGAGTTTGAATGTATAGTAGCATGTTGCATGTTGTTTAGGAGTCTAAGTGAAAATGAATTTCATTGTTCTCCTTGAATTATGCATTTCATGAGGTTATGATTTTGTTGTGAAATTACATTATATGGTTTTGTCTCTCATATTGGCATGCCTTCATAATAAATTGCTTAAGAGTTGCATTATTGAATTATTAAGCATGCATTACAGTGAAGTATTTGAAATTCATTCTTAATTGTTTTTTCATGCAAAAGTTGGATTTATGTGCGTAGAAATGATGTATTTGAGCATTATGACATGTGTAGAAGGATTTCCTCCTATGTAAAATGAACGATGTGAGTCTTATTGCATGATGAGTCGAAGATGTAGTTTATACGTTCTTGTTGTGTTTTAAGTCTCTTGACTATGTGCAGTTTATGTTGCTACTATCTATTTGTATTGTATATGATGTGGAATGGTTTTGAGCTGCTATTCTTGAGTTTTTATCCCTTGATGGTGATAAAAGTGTTTTAGTGTCATTCGAGGAAGAATGTTTTCCAAGTGGGGGGAATTTAACACCTTAAAAACCGAACTAGGTGAAGATAGATACTAACATGTGTTTCATGAGGTGATAAGGTCTTAAATGGTTAATTATAGTGTTAAGAGCCAGTGTGTTAAGTTTGGAAGGGTTTGTAGGTCAAACATCCAAGAACGTCCAAGACGTTCGAAAGTTTTTTCTTGAGACGTGCTTGAGTGTTCATGCCTTTGCATGTTTTAGGTGTTGGTTTGTGTTCAAATTGATGGAGAAGGTTCCTAAAACATAGACGCACGCATTTGGGTTTGAAACGACGGGCATGAATCCCCAAGGAACACCTTAAGGGTCCTTGTGGAGGACCCAACCTTTGGATCAAAACTGTCCAAAACAGCCCCGACAAACGATGGCAGTCGATGGCCCGTAGTTTAGGTGACGCTCCATCAATTGGAGGAGTCACTCCACACTAAGGTGTGGGAGATAATCTCTCAATTTTCATGGTCTCAGTCGCAAACAACGGACCTGGAAGACATTGTCATCGTTCCATATACGGTCTGTTGACTGCAGGCGTCGATTGGGGTCTACGATTCCCTGCAGACTTTCAGTCAAGGCAAGGGTTATTTGGGAAATTCACCTAGAATTCTAAAAATATGTTGGGTGGTTACTTAAGGTCTTTTTGGGTACTTTAAGTAATTTTATAAGTCTAGAACCTATAGTAGAGTTCTTTATTAAAATCAAAACCCCAAGACCCAAATAAAATTCTCTAGAACTCCATTGAAGCTTCTAGCAAGGTTGGAGCTAGGAGCTTTATTTCTCCATAAAATCTTCATCAATTTCGTTGCTTATAATCCATCAAGGTATGGTGTTTCAACCTTGAACTATCTTTCTTCAAGGAGCCAAACTTCAAAACCTTTTCTAAGATTTCTCAAAACATGAATTCTTCTATTTTGACTTCTAGCCATGAGTTCTTGCATAAAATGATTTGAATCAATGATTTATGTTATAATTGATGTTAATAGAATTATTTTAGATCAAAATTACTATGAACCCATGGAAATCATGAAATCCTAATTTTTGCTATAGTATGGGTGATTTGATCATGCCTTCATTATATTGAATTCTTGTTTAGATTACTTTGGGCTATTGAATTATGTAAAGATCATGTTAGAATTGTATATGGGCTTGCTTAATTTCATGATTTTCATAATGTATTATGTTGGATCATTATATGGTTTGATTATTGGTTTGGATTGATGTGTATGGCTATTTGTAAGAGCCTTTGATGAATTGGTTGAAATGACTAAGGATTGGAGGTGTTGATCATGGAATGGTGGTATGTTGACCTAATATCTTATATATTGTGTAGTATAGGCATTGAATTCTGATTATTTGTATGGTCCACTTATGGTGGCGGGGCTTATGTGATATAATTATAAAGAATGTGGCCTTTTCGGCACTAAATTATGAATTGTAATGTTATCATGTTATAACTTGTATAGGTGATCAATGTGAAGGCTTATGTGGTATATGTGTATGAATGAAGTGTAAGCATGTTGTCTCATAATTGTTTATAGGTGATCATGATAGACTATGTTGATGTCCTTATGTGTGTATATTTGATGTTGAAGTATGATTCTTCCTAATTGACTATATGAGTCTTATGATGGATTATGTTGATGTTGCTATAGTAGTGGATAGGGTGACTTATAGTAGATTTAGTTGTCCCTGTGTGCTACTTCAATGTGATTGTACATGTGATAAGATGATGATATGTGTGTCTTGTTTCGGTAGACCTATGTCCCTCTACTTGATACATGAAGAATATGAATATCAACTCTTGACTTAGTAGGCTAAAGCACTTTTTTCATGTATGTGAATGTATGATTGAAATATGACCTTGAACATGGTTAATAGGGTCATTAACTTGGAACCTTCAAACTAGAAGAAGGTTATGATATCCTCGAAGTAGAAAGTCGTAATGGTATCCTTCTTGTGTGAATGATGAACTTAGGGGTAGGTTGGCTAGAAAGGCATGAAACCATCTATAAGAAAGTCATTGAGTTATCCTTGTAACCATTTTCTGAAAGCCCTAGTGGACCCATCATTGGTAAGACTGTTATGATTAGGTAATGACTAAAATATGGTACCTTCTCATATGCTTCTTATGTGATTGAACTTATTCTATGAGAACATGGCTAGCACCGAGAGAATATTCTTGGGGAGTGGCTATACTTGAGTTGAGACTAAATTACAAAGAAACCCTTGATATTGCTTAACTATGTGCCTACATGGGATGTGTCCTAGTTCTACCCTTGGCAAGTAGAACACCCTCCATTGAAGTAGGGTAGACTCCGGATTTCATGTCTAGCTAGTATGGTCTATGTCGGTTAATACCTATTCTCATCATGTGGGAGGCATTCTAGTATTTGAGAAGTTCTACAAAGTGTAGGTAGTTGAATGGGACGTTATCTGTACATTGCATGAGTAGGCTGTGAAGGAGCTAGTATGTGGTTTCCCTAGGTCTTCCAAGACCATTATGTGAAGTCTCTTAAATGTGAATGTCTCTTAAAGTATCTTAGTGAATATTGATTGACTTAACTAAATGAATGTAAATGAAAAGGTGCTTATCTAGAGTAGCTTTAAGGATTGATTCGGTAGAGTTGAAGAGGGTGTATGAGAGGTTTCTTCATGTCTTACTTAGGTGAGTCTTAGAGTAGTTCTATGTAGGGAGTCTAATGATGATAGGTGTGTGTGAAGGGGTTGTATGGGTGGCCACTTTATATCTTACTTGAGTGAGTCTTAGGAGGACATTTTGTAGGAGGAGGTATTGTGCTTATATGGTTTCTAAGTGTTGTAAGTGGTATGATGTGAATTACTTGGAATTTGTCTTGTATGTATGCATGTTGACTTGTAAGTGACTCTTATACTATGTTATGATGTTTTCTCCAAACAAGCATCAAAGCATACTTTAAAGCAAATGTCCTTTTAGCATAGTTTTAATTGCATGTCACCATGCTTAGTGCATTAGAATATACTAATTACATATATTGTCTTATCTCTAATGGTATAGGTGGCAATTGAGAGGATTCATTTTAAGTGAAGATTGGAATTAGCATCCATCCAAGCAAGTTGTGCTATGTCATCCATTGATTCGAGGACATAGTCATGTTTAGATTTTCTTGTTATGAGACGTTGTGTTAGGCTTTTATATTTTCTTTTTCTCTGATGTATGGGTTGTGCAAAAGATATTCATGTGTCTAAGATGGTGACAATGAGACTAAGCCTTTTCCTATGATTTTCTATGAAAGAGGTTTTGATCTATTGTTCAATTGTCGTGAAACGTTTAACTCCGCACTATTTTTCATATACATATATGAGATGAATCACGTTTAAGGTCTTGTGCAATACATCGAAGAGGTAGAGTATGCCGTGTGGAAACTTGAAGGACGCCTTATCCTTTAGGGTGTACTTTGGGTCATGACATTTTTGGTATGGAGTGGTTATCGCCCTACGTGAGGTTTTATATTGTTTCTCTTACAGTGTTAGCTTAGCCCTTTCTTGTGTTCCCTGGTGGTTTGGTGCGACTTCTTTAATACCACACCTTTTGGATTTGTCTTCCTTTTCAGGCTCAGGGGCTTGTGGATAGCAGGAGTTTATCTTATTTGACTTATGTGTGTGATTTGAGTAGGAAAGTCCCTCTAGTTGAGTCCATTATAGTTTTATGTGATTTTATAGATGTGTTTCCTAACAACTTAACCTTAAAGCATGAAGTTGTTTTTTCTATTGATCTTAAGTCGGGTATTCGCCTATTTACATTCCACCATATCAAATGGCTCTTGTAGAAATGAAAAAACTTAGTATTTAGCTTCAGTATCTCTTGGGTAAGGGATTAATCATGCCTAGTGTATCACATTGGAGTGCTTCTGTTCTATATCTGAAGTAGGACAGTATGATGCACATGTGTATTGAGTATAGGGAGTCGAATAAGGTGACAAATAAGAACTGCTACCCCATGCCTAGAATTGATGATCATTTTACCATTTTTAGGGTGTTTTCGTTTTTTAAAAGATTGATTTGAGGTCTCATTTACCCTCAGCTAAGAATTACAACACTGAACATCCCTAATACTACATTTAGGACTCGATATGGTCACTTTGAATTCCTATATATGTATTTTGGGTTAACTAATGCCCCTGGTACCTTCATGGACTTCATGATACAAGTGTTTTTATCATATCTTGACTTTTCATCACTATGTTCATAGATGACATTCTTGTACACTCACGTAGTTTGAGTGATCATGAGAAACATTTGAGGATTCTGTACCGAACATTGAGAGACTAGTAAATTTATACCAAGTTATCAAACGGTGAGTTTTGTCTTAAGTATGTCATATTCCTGGGGCACATGGTGTCCAGGAATGGATTCATGGTAGATCCAATGAAGATTGAGGTTATTCTTGATTGGTCTAAGCCCACTTTGGTTACTAAGGTTCAAAGCTTCATCATTTTGGAAGGCTACTACGAATTATTTGTGGGGGGATGTTCACCATTGTTGCATCTTTCACCCCGTTGACTCACTTTGATGTTCCTTTTGAGTGTTTTGAGGAGAGTTAGTTGATATTTTTGAAGCTTAAGTAGTTGCTAACTATTACTTATGTATTGACTATTCAAGTTAAATGCGGGGCATAATGATCCATTGTGATGCATCTGGTGTTTGTTTGGGTTGTTTTTTTAATGTAAAGTTGCTAGGTTATTGCTTATGCCTCAATAGAACTTATTCTACATGAGTGCAACTGCCTCATTAATGACTTAGAGTTGGAGGAAATAGTTTTCTCGCAAAATATTTGGATCCACTACTTGTATAGATTTAATTGTGAGATTTAAGCTAATCACATGAGTCTTTAGTATATGATGAGTCATAGGGTTCTTAATGCGAGGCAGCATCACTGGATTGAACTTCTTAAGGATAATGACCTCTTTATTCTCTACCATCCTGGAAAAGAGAATGTAGTAGCGGAGTCCTTGAGTTGAAACACAATGAGTATGGGTAGACTAGCCATCATGTCTACTATCGGCGGTGGCAACAATCAGGGCACGATATTCATCTTCGGTGCTCGAACGTGCAACAGTTGGCTGTTTCTTTGTAAACCAAGAGATCAAATTACTCCCAAGGAAAATGTAAAATCGAGAGGTAGAGCGATGAGTGGATGTACATCCCACCTAGTCCGAGTCTGAGAATAGAGTTAAGGAGTTGGAAGTAATTTAGTTTAGCTGCAACCCATTAGCAGGAGGGACTTTAAGATAGTGGAAGATTCGCTTAACAACTTGAAGATGAATAAGACAAGCTTGATGCAGAAATTGGGTATCCATATTCACAACATATTGTATATCTGGTAATGTGAAGGATAAATATTGAAGATTGTCGACCATCTTACGATACAGAGAAGGATCATCAAGAAGTTGGGTATGCACAAAATGTCAATCTAGCTTACTATAAAGAGGAGTTTGGACAGGCTTAAGTTCGGCCAAATAAAATCGATGCAAAAGTTTTGATATATATTTCCGTTGCAGGACAAGAGGCGTAAGAGTATTGTGAACTATCTTCACACATAAAAAGTAATGAAGGGAACCAAGATCTTCATTGCAAATTCAGCTTTCATGGAGTCGATAAAATCATAAACAAGCCGCTGTGAGGATCCAAAAATAGCAATGTCGTCAACATAAATAAGAAGTATCAAAATAGAATTGTCCTGTCAAAAAGTGAACATGTTGTGATCGGAGGTAGATTGCTTAAAACCAAGGTCCAAAAGATAAGTTGAAAGTTGAGTAAACTAGGCTCTAGGCGATTGTTTCATTCCATAAATGGCACGACTTAGCTTACACACATGTTGTGCGTAATAAGAATGTTCAAAACCTTTAGGCTGCCGCCTATAAATGTAACATTCCGGAAAATTACATGTCTACTGAAGAGCCCAGTAGGTCTTTAAGAATACGTATTAGGGTTACATAGGCACCCCCATGCCCAATATTGAGAAAAATTGGGCATAGTATAGAAAAATTGGCTAAGGGATACTAGCAAATTTTCTATATATGAACAAGTAAAATACATTTTGGGTTGTCCTACCCAATCCAAGATTGCTTGTCCAATAAATGTACCTGCAAGGAAGACCCTAAGGAAAAATATTCGCTTCATAATATCTGCACAATATGTACTAGGCATCCAAGTGTCAAGCCTAGCACCATAGCACATTACCATTTAAAATGATCATGTAAATTAAGAATTGCCCAAGAACATGGTGAGGGTCCTTGGGACAATAAGTAAACATTCCCAAAGGAATCATAAATAATAGTTAGTTAGTAAAGTACAACCAACCCATGTGCAAGCACATGTGCAAGACATGTGAAGAAGTGGCCAATGAGGGGACCACCCTAACCGAATTCGGTTAGGGTAGTTATGGGGGGGGGGGAAACGTGCACAAGGGACTCCTCCATGTGGGGCCTAACTTCCTAACTAATTCTAGACTTTAACCTACTTCTCTAAATAGGTAACTAACCTAGGACCAAACGAAATAAACTAATTAGTGCATCCGACAACCTAGGACCAAAACGGGTTGACACTAACCTAGTACTAGTTAAAGAGACAACCTAGTACCTAACCTAGGATGGCACAAAGAGTTAGTTAAGATCCTAACGACTTAAGGGTACTTTACTAATTACCCTAGGCTACTTAATTAATTAATTTATCAACTTAATTAATTAATTTAAAGGGGCAAAACCAATATCACAAAGTAATTTCCAGATTTCGGTTAAAACAAGAAAAAGACAACCTAGTACCTAACCTAGGATGGTTCAAAGGATTGGTTATGGTCCTAAAGACTTAAGGGTACTTTACTAATTAACTTAGGTCACCAAATTAATTAAATTAGCAATTTAATTAATTAGATTAAATGATCAAAACGAAATTCTTACACTAACCTAGTACAACTCAAGAAACATCCTAGTACTTAACCTAGGATGGTCCAAAAGGGTTAATTTTGGTTCCAATGACTTAGGGGTACTTTAGTACTTACCCTAGGTACCTAAATTAATTAAATTAGGGATTTAATTAATTAATATAAAGTCAAAATGTTGACCAAAACCGTAGTCAACACCAATTTCCAGATTTGACTAAGTGTTATGTTCTCCTATGTTTAGTCAACTTAGGAGGGGCATTTTGGTAATTGGTTAATTAATTTATTAAATTAACTTATTAAACCTAAGTTGTATAATTCAATATAAGTTATTAAACTTAAAAAAATCATGTTCAAACTCATAGAAAAGGCAACGCAAAAACAGCAAGCAACGAATGCAAGAAAAAGGCAGAAAATTCCATTGATTCTCCTAGGCGATTTCAAGGTTTCTCCAAGTTTTCGTTCAAGATGGTCTTCGTAGATTAAGTTATAATTAAGGTATGGGTTTCTCTCCTAGAATTCTTTCTCCAAGAGTATTTTCCTTCGAACGATTCACAACATCTTGAAAACTAGGGTTGTTCCCTTCGTTCTCGTCGAACTTCCCTTCCCTAGTATCCTTTTCGATATCAATGTTGAATAGGTTAGAGATCATGTTGTTGGTATGTGGTGCTGGCTGTTCTTAACATTTATTGTTCTTGAATGATGAATATTAAATGAACTTATGAACTTGTAATTCTGTAAAGTTAATCTTATCATGATAATTAAGGATCGATAATATGCTAAGATAAGACTGTGATGTGTTAAGTGAATTATGTGCCTTTGGCTGAATGTTGACTTGATGTTGTGGTGATGTTACGAAGATGCTAAAGCCATCAAATGTTAATATGATGTTGTCCAATATGTTCTTAAAACGTGACACTAAAGGCCATAAACTAAGAATTGGCTCAAAGACATCTATGAAATCATATCTTGAATAAATTGGCTATCTGGTTCCAATAAAGTTGGCTAACTCTATTTGGTCAAAATGAATATATGCTAATGGCTAGGAACTTATGTAAATGATTAAAAGATTGGCTAATGGTTCATACATATGGCAATTTAAATATGAACATACATAAAAATTGACTTATGCCAAAAAGAAGGAATTGGTTAGTCCAACATCCAAAATCTTGAGCCAATACTAATCATATGTCAATTCTCGTGTAGCAAGAGTATAAAATATATATTAAGCACTTATAAAGTAATATCAATGAATCCATAACTAAGGGCTTGACATTCATTGGGACAACTCCTAACATGCTCCACAAGAATGAACTATGAACACATGAAACTCATTGAATGAAGTGCTCATCGTCCATAAACGGTGATATGAAGCTACTACACTAAAGTAAGTAAGTAACGTGAGTTATAACATAATTAAAGGGGTCTAAATTAAGTAAGTGACCAGAATAGTCTGTTAAAGGAAGTGAGACAAGTCTTACTTACACCAAAGCTAATTTGTTAAAACAATACTCACGAATGAAGGTGTTAGAATGCGTGAGACTAGTCTCATTAACACCTAAGGATGATATGTAAGGACAATTCACATTCATCAATGTAAAGTAAGGATGATATGTAAGGACAATTCACATTCATCAATGTAAAGTAAGGATGATATATAAGGACAATTGACATTCATCAATATAAAGTAAGGATTATATGTAAGGACAATTCACATTTCATCAATGTCAAGTAAGGATGACAAGTCATCAAAAGAGTAAATAAGTCTCAATCATACTCTATATGTAAGTGTAAGGACAGTTCACACTTAATACTAATGATGAGATGAGAAATAATCTAATGAGCTATGATGTCCTCATGCTAGAAGCCAGCTTCCATGATGTATGAGTTGAATGTAATGGAACTTTATACTGAGCACCGATAGGCTAGCTATGAGCGGTGATGCCTTCTTTCGGGAAGGGCGGAGGTTCACGTAACTCTCATGAGATGAGACTGTCCGTCATGCCGAGTATGGGTCTCCTTATATCTCCTAGTCTTTGAACCTATACTGCCAATATAGGGATATAGCAGGGTTCAATTCCCTATATACACTAGCATGTTTTGGTTTCACCTTGGCCAGTGACTCCACCTCTTTTCGGTGTGGGGAAGATACCAGATTTCATGATGCTCACATGATCTATGTCGGTTAAGGTTGGAGTTCCTCAAAGTATGAATGATAAAGAAATGAACGATACCGAAGGTGTTTGTGCAAGACAATCAGGAGGTGAAATCAGATTCAAGTAATAACATTAGGTCATTCTTGGTCATTGCACTTCATGATCCCGATGAGAGTCTTAAACTTCATCCTAGGTATAGCTGGTGTTTACATCAGCATACGAATGAATGAAATGAATGATGTGAAGTACGAATGAACGAATGAAGTAGACTCTGTGTTTGCTAAAGAAGGCCCTCGGGGTGAGGTCCCATATGTTGGGTCCTCACTTGAGATGTCTTAATTCTATATTAACGATTCCAAGGTCTCGTGTATATGAAATGTATAATATATAAAATTTTAAAGTAATGAAATCAATGGCATAACAAATAGGGAATGGATTATGAAATGTAATGAATACTTGATGTAATGAATAACTTATTGTAAGGATATTCAAATCGTGTCCAATAAACTCTACAATAAGTAAAGGGCATAGATAATAATGAATCATCATGTTATGAAAATGATAAATCCAAATAAATTGGCTTATAATGATTTTATATAATTGGCAAAAGATATTAGCCAATAAGATTGGCTTATAATGACATCTTACATTAGGCCAATAATACAATAATAGGAATAGTCACTAAAGATTGGTTTATAAAGAATTCATGCCCAAAGTAAGAAAGATCATAAGCTTTAATGATATGCCCCAAGATCTACGCACATTATGCAATCAACTAAAGAATGAGTATAGTCAATAAGTATTGACTTATAAATATATTCATGCCCCAAATTGTAGTTAAGTCATTTACTTAATCTCTTGAATTACTTACTTCATTCATTGTGGGTATGTGACTACAATGAATCATTGCACTTGTAAGTAAAACGTAGGACCAAAGGAGTTATTGAACTACACAACAAGAACAAGAAAAAGACTGAAGAATAATCTAAGTGTACAAAAAGGAGCTCTCGGGTTTGGAGGATCAAAAATTTAAATCTTCTCTCGAGTGGTTCTAAAATTATGTTGATGATACTAATGTCTTGTAATCATATAGAAAATGAGTTCTGTGCTTTGAATGCATTAAAATACATCATATTCATACCACAATTCACAACTAACGAATTAGGAAGTCTAATGACTAGACTTTCCAGAAATGGCATGTTGCTTAGGAAGAGCTTTCATTGATCATGCATAGCTTTATGTGTATGTGCGCCTACACCCATACTTAGTGCAAGTGGTGTACTAACCCCCTACTATTTACTATTTTTATAGGTGCAGTTCAAAGGACAGGTTGACGACACTTGCATCAGTTTGGACTTCAGCATTTCTCCAAACCAATTGGTAGGTCCTCATGATTTCGAGGATGCTACAGATTTAGTCTAGCCTTAGTTTTAGACATAGCTAGTTGATGTTGTACCTAGCGTTTCTTTTGTACCTTCATTTCGATGCTTTGTAATAAGGCCGTGTTTGGCAAACTATTTATGATATATTCATCTTCAATTTCGAATTAATTCTTTATGTTAGATGGTTGTTCTCTTATATTAAGCTTAGTATATGATGTATCTAGTTAATAATTATATGAAGTCTATTTATACTTCATACATATAAACAGTTTTAAATTTTCCACAAATTTAACTAGATGGATTTGATGAATGCAAGATGAGGCTTGTCAGCGACCTCTGAGAGGTAAACGACGCCGGTTGCCATCCGGATTCCAGAATCCGGGTCGTGACAAACTTTGTATCAGAGCATGAGGTTAAATTACCTAGGATCTAAAGCTCAACACAACCATGTTACGTAGTTTCTAGCTTATGGTTGTGAAGCGCGCCACAATCATGACTTAGAGACAACGCGATGATAAGAAATTCTCCCTGCTTCTACTCTTTATCGTGCTATCTAGAGCTTTGACACTTTGTGTCATTATAAGTATCTGCCTTCTTTCTTGTGTGAACGCGTAGAATAATACACACAAGAATTAGGATGTCCAAGTGGTCTAAGGCGCCAGACTCAAGATCTAACCTTCCCAATAAGGGGCCATAATGGAAATGCCCAACATGGACGAAAGACGTGTGATGAGTGTGTCTGTTCGCATGGAGGTGAATGCATGGTAATGTCTAAAAGCTTGCTCTGAGTATTTATGAGGAGGAGAAGGATAAGTTGGCTGCATAACAACTCAAGAATATGGCTTAGACATGGATTTGCTTCATAAGTGTTATGCTATAATAGACTATAGAAACAGGGTAGTAAGGCTTCAGTTTCCAAATAAGTTGGGTTGAAATGAGAAGGGCTTGGTTCAAATCCAACAGGCCAATAAGATGTTATCTAAGAGATTAGATCTATTCATAAGTATGGTTTATGTTTAAGAAAATTCTAAGTTTAAGTGCTTTAGTCGATTTGGTGTGATAGGTCACTAATCGTATGTCTTATAATAGCACTATGTGAGTTAAAACGAAGTTATGTTTGCATTTCATGTGCTGTTTTTGTGTAGCATAGACATGTTTCCTGTATTGCATGATTTGTGATGTGCATTAAGTTAACTGTGATTGAGAAGAAAATTCCTCAATCTCAAATATAAAGCTTCAGATAAGCTTGAATGATATTCATCATCCAAATAAGTGTGAATCAGATATTCACAAAAGTGAAATGTTTAGGTATAACAAAGTAACTTTCGAAAGTCACCCTCTTTGTTTAAGTGATGTGTAAGTGTCATTCGGTGACGAATGTTCCTAAGGGGTGGATAATGTAACATTCCGGAAAATTACATGTGTACTGAAGAGCCCAGTAGGTCTTTAAGAATACGTATTAGGGTTACATAGGCACCACCATGCCCAATATTGAGAAGAATTGGGCATAGTATAGAAAAATTGGCTAAGGGATATTAGCCAATTTTCTATATATGAACAAGTAAAAAACATTTTGGGTTGTCCTACCCAATCCAAGATTGCTTGTCCAAGAAATGGACCTGCAAGGAAGACCCTAAGCTAAAAATATTCGCTTCATAATATCTGCACAATATGTACTATGCATCCAAGTGTCAAGCCTAGCACCATAAAACATTACCATTTAAAATGATCATGTAAATTAAGAATTGCCCAAGAACATGGTGAGGGTCCTTGGGACAATAAGTAAACATTCCCAAAAGAACCATAAATAACAGTTAGTTAGAAAAGTACAACCAACCCATGTGCAAGCACATGTGCAAGACATGTGAAGAAGTGGCCAAGGAGGGGACCACCCAAACCGAATTCGGTTAGGGTAGTTAGGGGGGGGGGGAAACGTGCACAAGTAAACACTGCCACCAAGAAGGTGGACCATACCACTCAAGAGAAATTCATAATAAGAATTATTCGATATAAGCAACTCACCATTTAACCAATCCATCATCATCTATAATCAATTTCTCAATATTTCATCATAATAAGGCCCTTAGGGTAGTAGCTAAATCATAATAACAACACAAACATGTTCATTTAACCCACTCTTTAAGCTAAAAGTTGAAAATATGCATAAACATGAGTTAATTAGGGTTTTGACATTACAATAATCAATTAATAGTATAAAAAACATATTTGAATCATTAAAACACTTTTACAAGAAGACCCATGCTTGGAATCAAAACTAAGAGAAGATAGAATTTGAAAACCATTTTTGAAATCTTTTAGAAATGACTCCTTGAATGGAAGAGGGTTCAAGGATGGATACCATACCTCAATGACAAGGAAACCCACTAATTTTGATGAAGAAACACGTCCAACAAGCCCTCCTAGCCCTTCCTTGAGTTTTAGCTCCAATGGTGATTTTTGAGAGAGTTTGTCTTTAGAGATAGAGTTTGAATATTGAAGTCAGGGGTCTTGTCTAGGTCTAGGACTTAAAACTAATTTAATATACCTTAAATCACTAAAAATATGGTCCTAGGGTCATAACAGACTGGGGATGAATTTACAAAACACCCCAAGCCAAGGCAGCAGACGTCCAGCAGCTTTTGCAAGTGCCAATCGACGACCCCAAGCTACGGAGCATCGTCTGATTGACGGCCCATACTGCTGGGGTTTCGATGGCTTCAGAGGCTGTTTAATTGGGGTATAGGATCCCACTAAGTGTGGGACTACTCCCCCAAAATGATGGGGCGTCGTTGAGTCTACGGTCAGTAGACTGTGGGCGTCGATTGCCCTGTTTTTTGCAGCTTGGTTGCCAAGTCTTGGGTCCTCTTGTAGGACCCCTCGTGGGTCCTATGTGAGGTCATACCCGGCTGTTAAACCCCTAAAAATATTTGTCTTGGTATTAGGAATATCCAACATCAATTTCGATTAAAACGAACACATAAAACTCACTCAAAAACATCAAGACACATGAACACTTTCTAAGACACACCTTCCGAACGTCATGGACGTTCTTGGATGTTTTACCTCCAAACTTAACCAAACTTCATAAACATCCTAAGGACACTAATATAAATCATTTTATTACAAAATTAAAATAAACAATCACAAATCTCTAGTTCACTTTAGTTCATTTTAGGGTGTTACAATGAACACAGTTATCTGAGTGATTAGGATCTAAAGATGGATAATAAAGTAAATTAGAATAATATGATACATCTTGGCAAGAATCATGCATATCAGAATCTGTAGTGGAGGTAGTTTCACGAGAAAGAGGTTGCTGATTTTGTGGAGATAAAGGAGAAGTAGTTAGAATACATGAGTAATGCACAAAAGATGGTGGTGGAGATAAAATAGGAGAACTACACACAACATGTACGTGGGTAGCTGGTTGAGAAAACTGATTATTTGAATATGTGGAAGTTCGAGTCGTAGAAGAAGTTAGAGACATGGTTTTTTAGGAGATATAGAGATAGAAGGGGAAGAAGTTGGATCAGACGTTGAGATAAAATAAAATTTCATAATTGGTGAAGCAAACATATCAGGGAAATGAACTGGAGAAAATATAGGAGGGGTGGTTTGTGAGGAAGAAATTGTAAGAGGACTAGGATTCACTGGAAACATAGAACTATACCGGGAAAAAATCTTGAAAGCTACCTGACGGTACAGAATTATACGATTAGTGGATGGATACAAACATTTGAATCCTTTATGTTGCGAAGATACACCGAGAAATAAACAAGCTTTAAATCGTGTAAAAGAAACTTGTGAGCAAAAGAATGTGCAAGATGAGGAAAGCATAAACACCCAAAAACCTTAAGCAAACTATAATCAGGTGGTTTACCATACAATTTTTCATAAGGGGATATAAAATTAAGAATAGGAAGAGGAGTAATATTAATCAAATGAACTCCAAATAGAGAAGCATCTGCCCAAAATGAATAACGCATTGAAGCTCAAAATAGAAGACGACATATCTGATTATTAACATGTCAAATCTTTCTTTCTGCACCACTATTTTGAGTAGAGGTATATGTACATTAGAAACGATGAATAATGCCATTCTTGCTAAAAACAATAACGAAAATGAGAATTGTTATACTCGCTGCCACCATCTGATTGAAAATAAGAACTAGAGGAATGAAAAGTGTTTGCGACCATGTTATAGAATTCTTTACATTTATGAAATGTGTCACATCCGGGGAGCACCCCCTAGAAGTAACATGGTGTACTTGACCTCCCGGAGGTCTTATACAAGCCCTTATTTATCATTCATCGCATTGACATAGTAAATTTAGCGGAAAATTTAAAACTTTTCATAGCACTTCATATGCTAGAAATTTCATCTCATATATAGATAAAACATAACTCATAATACATATATAGACCTTAAGTCTCTTTACCATCTTAGACTCAACAACTATTAGAGTACTTTAGGGACACGACCCATAAGACACATTACATAACTATACAATATTTAAAGACTTTACAATAAAGACATAAGTAGGAGATCCTTGAAATTAAGGATTCCTTTCATTGAGCTTGGGAATAATCTATCAAGCTCTTCACCATTCAAAACATCATTTAAGCATCCATGACCTACACTTTGTGTAAAAAGTAGAGAAGAATGGGATGCACAAGAATGTACTAAGTATGACAACCATGCAAAAACATGCATTCAAAAGCGACATTTTCTTTGAAATCATACTTCATGCCATTTTAAGTAAACCATTATAAAACCCTTATACAATAGCATTTATATTATTCACATACTTCATAGAAACATAATCAAAGGCCAAACATCATAGAAAATCACATATATAATTTAAGTCCCGTTTGAGGTCACTTTACAGTAAGCTCCTATCCCTTAACAGTGAACCCTTTTTCTTTTAACTCATGAACCTCCCAAGTAACCCTCTAGTGATACTTGGTGCAATGCATCACCCTAAGGTCACAAAGGAAGCGTACATACACTTACACAAGCCAACACATATCATCATATAAGTATAGCCCTTTACAAGACACATTCAAGTCAAGAATATAGGACATTACAGTGGACTACATTCATTTACCCATATTTTTACTTCTTTTCATATTCATCATTTTAAGACCTTGTTCATGACCCCAATCTTAGCCTACTAGTGCAATGTACATGAGAAGCCCCATAACCCCACACATACTTAGTAAACTCTTCATGAGACCTTAAACCTTAACATACAATTCATACATCAACATATGAGTGAAGACAACTTCATTTATGTCAAGAACTTTCATCATATAGTCATTTAGACCAACATAGTGCATATAAGGATAAGATAACATCATATAGATTCATACCATGCACATCTTCATAACAAGTAGACCACTTCTACAATATCATATATAAAGACATAATCATAATCATACATATTAGGTCACCTTCCTAGGACTTCCTAAGGAGCAACTTGTGCAATGTCCAGATGGGTTCATTACTTCCACCTATACTAAGTAACTTACCTTAAGTCCTCCTAGTTAGGATCCTATTCATTTACTTCCATTGTCTATTTTACATTAGGGAAATTATAGCCTTAACCGACACTAACACCATGGGTGCTAAGCATGGAATTTGGTGTTGTAGAGCCTTACACCAATGGAAGGTGTTCCTACCTAGCCAAGGTAGAACATTAACATATATCCTATCATCCTAAGTGAATTCACTTTGCTAGATCCTATGTGGCAAGCATAGTTTATGGAACTAAGAGATAGGTAGTTCCCTCTACATGTCATTGGACAATTGGGGCCTCATCTCATGAGAAAACATGGGTGATCCTTCCTCAAAGGGAAGTCAACACCTCATGTGGGTCCATAGGTGAATATTCCTCAAAGGGAAGTCAACACTCTATAAGGGACAAATGGTGAATCTTTCCTCAAGGGAAAGTCAACACCTCTCAATGTCAAGTTCACTCGGTGCTAAGCTAAGTTCCCTTTTATTGAAAAGTCTTTATTACATTTTTCTTAAAACATAGGCGTAAAATATTTGATTCTCATATGCTTATAGCATACTCAAGCACCTATCTAGTTTTAGAGTAATCTAGGGCACCCCTATCAAGGCCCCTCTACTTACTAGACCATCATACAAGTGTGTGAGTGTATACATAGATGTGAACAAACCTTTCACATAACACCTTAAAACCATACATGACCATACATTCATTTCATGCACATAGAAACCAAACCTAGGAACTATCCTATCAAGATCCACATGTGCAATGTATAGACAAGGTCCCATACACTTGTCCATACTAGTACACCTATCAAGTAATCCTAGCTAAGGAAACACATATCATACTTTCATAAACATCATTTTAATATACATAGTAGTAGACACTAGTGAATATAAGAACTACCTTTCATTTAGACACCATGACATATACTACTTGTAACATGCATATAAAGTGAGTGTGTGTGTACATTGGTCAACATGATCATATAATGGCTATCAACAACACATTGAGGCAGCCACCCTCTTAGACCATAATACTCTTTCAAGCATAGACCACAAAACACACAATAGCATAGGAGACAAGTCAACTTCATATTACACTTAAGAATCCTAACTTGTACTATTCATGCATTCACATAGGGGTACATAGGTAAGGGATGATTAACCATTTTAACACATCAATG
This sequence comes from Solanum lycopersicoides, assembly GCA_022817965.1. Lineage (NCBI taxonomy): Eukaryota > Viridiplantae > Streptophyta > Magnoliopsida > Solanales > Solanaceae > Solanum > Solanum lycopersicoides. Next base: position 29,830,865 of record CM040624.1, read on the forward strand.
CCAGCACCTACACTTTACACTAACATGGATATACACATGCTTATACAATAGTCACACAACTTAGATCACAACTAGAATAGGAAAGTAGGCATAAACTTCTCATAGTATCATCATGAGCAAATGTTCATATGTTCATCAATTTGCCTTCAAAGCCATGGTCAACACATATATAATGACAGTAAAGTAAACACCGCCACCATAAGTGGACCATACCACATAATGCCATACAAGTCTTTATCAACTACAATACTATAAGGAAAGTAAAGGAGATAAGTGTTCTTACAAATTTCTCACCCTTTGATCATCATTGACCAATACACCTTGTTTATCAACAATTCATATATAGGAAAGTAGATAAATGTACTTTAATCATAAAATACACCATGCACAAGTAGCTACAAGATCATACTATAACATGGTACAAGGCATCACATATATATTAGAAAGTAGAGAGTCATAGATAACTTAATTCGCATACTTTACTTTGTTTATAATGATTAACATTCATAATATACCAATAATACCAACCAAGGGAAGCAGCTATATCCATAATAATCAAGACTAAATCATGCTTCGTCTACCCTAGAATTAAGATCACCTAGATCAATTCATGCAAGACTCCTTTTCTTTGTTCATCATGAATTCGTACCCACAATACATTAATATCATCAATATAAAGCAGTAGTTAAGGACAACATAACCTAAACGAAATCCTACTACAATTGCCATAACGTCTAGATCACATTAAACATGCTATTTTAGATATCGCTGGAAAATATAAGAATCATAGGTTAATCAACATTTATCAACATGAATCACTTATTTATAACTTATCAATAATATTCAATTAGGACAGTAGATACAACCAGCCCTACACAATCGAATTCCACATTAAATCATTAAGAGGCCAAGGTTACAATGAATTATGGAAACTAAGCTAAACATGTTCAAATCTTCATACATTGATCCTCATGGATCCTTCATCCTCAATTCAACATTAATCCACATAAATAACAGTAGATATAACCACTTCAACGTAATAGAATCACAATTCAATCGATAACAAGTCAAGATCACAAAGCCCATGCAAAGACTAAATCAAGTTTGGAAGGGACATGGGTTCATCATGAAATTGGAGTCAAATTCACGTTAAAACCACTCTATTAACTTCAATTCATCATGATTTAATCGTTCAAAAAATATATAGAAAGAACTCATGGCAGATTGAAGAAGAAGATGTTTGATGATATTTTTCTCTTTGAAACTTTAAGATTTAACTCTCTAGATGGAAGGATAACTAGAGATGAAGATCACCATACCTTTATCTACATGAAGACCTCCAAAACTTGGTGAAGAAATCATGCCATTCCAAGATCCAAGTTGTTCTTGAGCTTCAACAACACTGGAGGTTTCTAGGGAGAATATTTTTGGAGGGAAAGGTTCAATTTGTGTGAGTTGGTTTGGGAATGGGTTGATCACGTTTTTTATCACTTAAATACACCCAAAAATAACCAAATAAATAATGTGGGGTAAGGTTAGCACGTGGGGTGAATTTCCCATTCACCCCTTTAAGGAAACAGTGCACAGGCAGCAGGCTGCAAGCCACTATCGACGGAACCATCTACTGGCCGTTGGTTAGTCGACGGGACGTCCATTGGCTTTTGTCGATTGGTCCTTGGCCAATTTTTTGCTTGAGACCTGACCAAGATAAGTACCCATCGACGATACCTCACCTGCAGGCCGTTGGTTGACCAACTGGCCGTCGTTTGGTCTGTCGATTGACACTGCCAAGGCAGTGTCTCGACAGCGTTTGGTCCTTTTTGTGGGCTCTTTTGCGGGGCCCTTTTGAAGTCTTAACCGGACGTTTCAAACTTAAATACAACCCTTAACAAGGTGTAGACATTCCACATAAGTTTCACCCCAAAAAAACACCTAAAACACGTCCAAACATGCAAGGCCCCATCAAGACGTACATGAATGTCTCAAGGGCTAACTTTCGAACGTCTTGGACGTTCTTGGACTTTTGACCTCCAAACTTCTCAAAACTTTATATAATACAATTTAGTATCATTATAACGCATTTTAAGACTCTTTAGTCTCATTTCATACAATTTTAAGCATGCATAGACACATGAGGCACATAGGTGACTAGTCGTCGAACGTTTTGGTCGACCCTTGACGTTTGACTTCCAAATTACCTCAAACTTTGTGCACTGCCTCTTAACCATATTATGAGACATTTTAGGACTTTAGAACCTTAAGACAACCATGTTAGGCTCTAAACACCCTAACTCATTTTGGAGGTCTTACAATATCCCCCATTTGGGAACATTCGTCCTCGAATGACACTTAGAACACTTTAATCACAACAAGGACTTCAATGCATCATAGAGCAGTTAATCTCATTCATAATATTAACAGATAGAAGTTAATTAACCAAACTTACAAGTAACACAACTTCACACCATTTAGCACTCAATGCACATAAGCAAGCAAAACTTCGATTCACTCACTCCTTAATGCATTAATCAAAGAGGCTCTTATCATGTTCATAGGAAGAACATCCTTATCCTAATCATGATATGGTCATTACGATTCAATTCATTAAGAGATCATCTCGCAAGGCCACAAATAGGCAGATTACAACACATACTCAAAAGCTATTTAACCACTCATACTTCAATGCACATAGCCTTGAGTAAGATAGGTTGACAATTGATTCTTATAAGTTAGACCTAGTTCTATGAGGGTCATATTCAACCATACCATCCTTATTTGTGCCCATGGAGGAATGTACATCTCCTCAACACACTTACATGTATCATGAGCTCACACCAAAGCAAATGCACAAAGGCCATCTTTACGGTAATATAAGAATTTCTCACTTTCAAACCAAGACATGATCATGATTTCTCCCTAGTGAAGTCTAGATGGTAAATCACACCAAATGCATCACAACAATTAGGAAGTTATTTCACACAATGTCAAATTATAAGATAGTACTAACCTTCACATTAAGCATCATTTGGGAAAATTAATATAAATCATAAGCACTTACACGAATACTAAGCTAAACATGCTTTCACTTTTCAAGAGTGAGCCTACAATCATGCTTTCCCAACCATACTACTCACATAGTATTCAAGAGACTCGACATATTTCATTTTAAAGAGACTCAACTAGGGCTGGCAAGGGGACGGGGACGGGGACTGGGGGACGGGATGAAGGGGGACGGGACGGGACGGGACGGGGGACGGGTAGAGGGGATTTGGAGGGGGACCGGGATTGGGGGACAAAAATAGGTCCCATCCCGTCCCACTATATATACGGGATGGGATGGGATTTTGGGGGACGGGACGGGACGTGATGGGACGGGACGGGTCGGGTCGGGACGGGACGGGAGATTTTTTTATTTTTAAATACTTATATATTTGTATTGAAATTATACTTCTTTAGCTAATAAATTTTAAATTTAATTTTTGATTTTCAAATATCAAAATAAATTTTCAAATTTAAAGTTTCAATTTTCAAATTTCAAGATTGATGTTTCAAATTTCAAGTTTCAACTTTAAAGTTTTAAATTTCAAATTTGAGAAGTTTAAATTTGTAATTTAAATATTTTAAAGTAATGTTTTTGAATTAAACAATTTTTGAATTAAAAACGGTAACAATTTTTGAATTAAAAAAAAAAAAAAGTTGGGGGATCCCGTGAACCGGCCGGTTCAACCGGGCCGGGACCGGGCCGGGTCGACCGAGCCACAGGGGTGAACCGGCCCCTGACCGGTGCCCTCATCCCCCACCCCTTAAACCCCCTAAAAGAAGGGGGACGGGGCGGGCGGGACAGGGGTCGGGTCGGGACGCGGGCCGGGGCGGGACAGCCCGGTCCCCCTGCCACCCCTAGACTCAACTTTGCATTATAAGGCTAAACCTTACATATCACAAGTGACTAAAACCAAGTTTCCTACTTTATATCATGAAGTCAAGTGTACCAATAGCATGTTAGGATGTACAATACTCATGAGAAAACATGTATTTAATCAAAATTTTCATTCATGCGCCTTGGAATCTGAAAAATACCATTAAGGTAACACTACACCATTTTAGGCCTACGACCACACTTGTAAAGTGTTGCCTAAAGTAGTTTTGGGAACACTTTTAAAGCGTAGCAAAAAATTTTAACTTTTAGCTACGGTAATTTTGGCAACACTTCAAAAATGGTATAAGGTACACTTTATAAGTGTTGTTACAATATGATATAATTGGCAACACCTATTTACATATATGGCCAGACTTCTAAAATGTCCTATTTTTATAATTGAAAAAACAACACTTTATAAGTGTTGCCTTAAAAATTTTCACTAAAATATTATATTCCCTCCAATATTTCCAACACTCCCTCCCATTTTTATTGGCCCAACAAATTAAAAATTTATAAATAATAACAACATTTTTGACTTCACTTTCCTCTTTCAGTACTTCACTTTCCTCTTCAGCTTTCCTTTTTCACGTTTCAATATGCAGACATCTGAAGAACCAAATTGATGATGAACTGAGGTAAAGAGTCGAAGAACTGAGATGAAGAACTGGTTCTTTTTTTTGATTCAAGCTGAAGGGTCGAAGAACTGAGCTGAAGAGTTGAAGTCACGAAGAACTAATATCTCAAGTTTTATTCTCCAAGGAACGATTCCTTGAAGAGTAAGTGCAATTCTATTTTTCGAAACTTATTTCGTCAAGTGGTAGTTCTAAAACAGTCTTCTTGTTAGCTGAAGTGTTTGATTTTTCATTTTGTGTATAGAAGAAATGAATATTGTTGGGTTGTTGACATGATGATGAAATGAAGCTAATTATTCTCTTTGTCACACTTTTCTCTCAAGTGTCTCACCGAAGAACACAATTTCAAACAGATTTTGTTGGAATTGGGTTTATCAGGTGACAAATTTCATTTTGAAACTCTAAATTTTAACTTTAGGGTTTTGATATTCTTGTGTTTTTATATAATTTTTGGGAGTGTGACTTGTATTTTATTTTCATCAGTTGATTTTTGGAGTGTAGCTCGTATATTAACCTCCCTATATAGACCTCTTTTTCACAGTTAAGGAATGAAAAATAGTTGATTTATTTGAGCAAACAAATTTAGAGCAACCGAAGAAAATAGTGAAAATATAAATATAGAAACATATTCACGGCAGGGAGAGTCAAGTGTCGATAAGAGTATGACATTTTCTGATTCGTTTCACAGATTATTTTTTCCAAAAAAAGATTAGATCTTAGTTTAGTTTTCTTCGGGTTTGATGTTGCAGCGTGTAACATTTATGTTTTACCATCATACATGGTACAATGTTAAATAAGATGTTTCAATTCTCAGCAGGTATGTATCCTATGCTATTGGGTGCCCAGTTGAAGGAGCGATTTCACCTTCAAAAGTGGCATATGTAGCAAAGGAACTTCATGACATGGTATGTTTCAAAATTTCCCTTGGAGACATATTAGGAATCGCTAATCTAGGTAATATTTTGAAAATTTTGTTACTTCACTTCCCTAATGTTATTTAAGTACTCTTTTTTTAGTGAACAAGCTATACTAGCTGGACAGAATTACGAAATTCACTACATTTTGCTGCTTGGTTTTTTCTGTTTTCTTGATTTCCTGTGATTGTTTAGTTCATGCTAGGTTCTATGATTACTCCATCGTATCGAGTTTTCATGTATTATCACAAATATCAATGCCACCTTCCCGTGGTCCTGGTCCTACTCCTGTTGTTGCTTCTACACCTTCCCCCGTCTCTAAGGTCGATCCAAAAATTGACAATGTGAAAAGTATAAAAGTTTTATGGCTCTCTTACTGCTCGTTCTCCTTCAATTTTTTATAACTTCACTACTGATGAATTTGGTTCTCGGAATATTACGGATAATTATAGTCGATTTGTTTTTTAACATTAAGAAATAAGGCAACATTCTACTTGTTTTTCTTAATTCTTCAGGATTGATGAATTCCTATTCTCTAATGATTTTAAAGGATTACCGTAATTTTTGTTGTTTCTCTGCACTTGCTTAGAATGTTAGTTATAATCTGATAAAACAACTGGAGTATTATTTTGTGTCGAGTTTGTTATTGAAGCGTGACTCCGCATTCAGTCTTAGAGGCTGTTTTGAATTAAATTAGCATAGTAATTGAATGGGACAGATTAATTAGTTTCGTGGAATTTCAAATTTCAGCTTCTGATTCCAGCACTACGAAGGGCCCTTTTCCTGTGATTGATTAGTTTTTACTAATGATATAGGTCTATTATACTTTTTCCATTGTCATTTTTTCTCTACTATTGGATCTTACTTGCATATGTTCTGGGAAGTGGGAGGACTGTTCACAGTCCTTTGTTCTGTAGCATCTTTACTCTGGCCTAACCTCACACCACCATGGAGAGGGGTACGTGATAAATGACTTGTAAATTTTCTTTTATGTTGCTGAACTGTTCTTCAAGTTGATCTTATTTTGTACATCTTTTGATCATGCAGAATCAAATACTCTTATTATTGATGATTTATGCCTTTTCCTTCAGAGGTTCTGTTGGTCTTCTTACCAAATATCTCTTTGTAATGCATCAAAAGTAAGACTCAAAAGATGCCAAACATTGTTTAGATATCTTATCTTGACATTTTATATGGTTGTTTTTATTGCTTTCTTTTCATATCATATTACCAGGAAACTGATTTTTGTAGTATTTAATTGTGTTAAGGGAAAGGTTTTTTGTTGATTAGTATTTATACTTGTGGATCTGATAGCTAAGTTAAACCATCCATATATCGTCGAGTACAAGGATGCTTGGGTCGAGAATGTATTATGTTATTCATTTTCTAGAACAAGATTTTGAACTGAAATAATTATCCCTGACCTGAGAAAATAGTATATCCAGTTTCCTAAAAAACGGAGTGAATTTGTTTTTCTTTAAAGGGAACTTGATATGCTAGCCTTGCTAACAATTTAATACTTATTGACATATTGTGAAGGTGGAGATGTGTGAGTAGTTATCCTAGCCTTTCTAGCATTTTTATACTTGTTGACATATGAATTTTACATTTCTCCCAAAAGACGGTCAAAACATATTTGTAGACTGAACTACCCTATGATGCTTTTATATGAAGAATATGTAGACATCTTTTCCTCAATTACGAGATTGAAAGCGATAAGCTCATGGGAATGTTTTATGGTGTAATATGAAGATAATGACTTTTATTTTGGTTATGAGGGAAATGAGCACAACGAAGTCTAGTGGAGCTCTCTTCCCAGAAAAGATAGTTTAGATACAACTTCCATCATAATGGGTTCTCGTACTAGAGTGGTTCACTTAAAGTTTATGTCTTCACCATCTTTTTCCTCTACAGAAACTCAATATATGACTGACGGAGTTAGCACTGGCGGTAGAATATTTTCACTTTAACTGTGTTCTACACATAGACGTGAAGGTTTAAACAGACACTGGTTTAAACAGACAATTTGCTATGTTATTGACTTATAAAAATCATGTGAAGGTGTCACCATGCTCTATAATAATATATCATTGTAATTTCCTTCTTATTACTTGAATATAATCATCTTGAAATAACCGATTTCATGTTTAATAAGTATAAATCATTAGGGAGGAGAGAGCTTCAAGCTTAAGGGTCATCAGTCATTTTCTTCTGCCTTCTTACTGGTTTTGTTATCCATTTAACCTTGTTTCATCTCCAGTCAAATCCAGTACTTGATGCATTTGGGAAGGCCACAATAGTAAGAAATAACAATTCAAGGTGAGATATTGTTCTACTCATGCATTCAATTAAGAAGCGAGTCATTTAGTTGTTTTGGGCAATGTTTTCTTATGAATGCTTATACTTGTGTTGTTACAGTGGTTTTGGTAAATTTATGGAGATTCAGTTTGATAAAAATGGAAGAATGTCGGGTGCAACTATTAGAACTTACCTCCTTGAAAGGTCTCGAGTTTGTTAGGTTTCAGATCCGGAACGCAACTATCATTGTTTCTACCTTCTATGTGCAGCCCCAAGGAGGTAATTGAATTTCAAAGCTTCTCTCCTTTTTTTTTATATATATTTTTCAACTCTTGCTGTAAACCTATTTTAAAGTCTTGAGGTCCCTCTTAACAGTTTTTTTTAATCTTAACAGGAGGTTTAAAAGTATAAGTTTGGGGATCCTAAAAAATTTAACTATCTTAATCAATCGAGTTGCTTTGAACTTGTAGGTTTCAGTAGTGCTCAAGATTATCTAGCAACAAGGAGGGCCATGGATGTTGTTGGCTTTAGTGAGAAAGAGAAGGTAATGCCCTGGTTGCTTTAGTTTGTGCTGCAGATTTTATTTTGATTAAGAGTTTAAGAAGTCACTCATTTCTTTTTCAAGAAGCAATTTTTATAGTAGTGGTTTCCATTCTTCATCTTGGTAAGCTTCAGTTTACAGAGGGCAAAGAAACGGATTCATCAATGCTAAAGGTGTTAAGTCTAAGTTCCATCTTAAGACTATTGCAGAGCTTTTGATGTATGTTCTTGGCTTTCAAATTTTACTTCTCTCTTAATTTTTTCTTTGTTTGTGACTGTTTGATGTGATTCAATCGTTATATCAGGTGTGGTCTTAAGGATTTGGAAGATGCACTATTAAAACGTGTAATGGTCACACCTGAAGAAGTAATAAACAGAAGTCATGATCATGATGCTTCAACAGTTTGCAGAGATGGGCTTTCTAAAACATTAAATTCTCGCTTATTTGACTGGTATGATTCTATTGTCTCAACCAGCTTGTTTTATGTGGTTTTTTTACTGATTATTTGACACTAAGATGTTCAGTTTTCAACTTTTATAGTTTGGTGGACAAAATAAATAACTCAATTGGTCAAGATCCGAGCTCAAAATCTCTTATTGGTGTTATTAACATTTTTGGTTTTGAAAGTTTTAAAACTAACAAGTAGGAGTCAAATCATTGCCGGACACACAAAATATTGTTGAATGTTGTGTTTCGACATTTGTCTCCTTTGACTTTTTGTGTACCAGATTTTAACAATTCTGCAATAATTTCACAAATGAGAAGCTGCAGCAATACTTTTAACAGGTATTTTTAGTTGAAATTTTTGAGATTTCATGTCCATATCTTCTAAGAAAAATCTGAACTAGCACATGTTCAAGATTGAGAAGGAGGAATAAAATAGAGAAGAGATCGATGGAGCTATATAGAATTTACTTATAATTTACTTTTGAATATGCAGGAAAATGTCGCTGATTGAACTTGTGAATAGAGGACAGAAGTAAAATCGATTTGTAGTTAATGATAAAAGAGTTTTCATAAATTTTCTTTGAATACAGTTGGTTTTGTGGAATTTATTGCTATTACAGATATTAAGTAATTGCTTTCTATATGTATGCGTGATACATGTTCTCGAAGTTTATTTAATATGAAATATATACTTTCGAATTATTTATAAGTTAATTTTTTACTACATATATATATATATATATATATATATATATATATATATATATATATATATATATATATATATATATATATATATATATATATATATTGTTATTATTATATGAAAAAATTCTACACAACATAGTAACGAAAGCGTGGCTTATACCTCTTTGGCCACGCTTTTTAAGTGTTGTTGTAGGTGAGTTATAAAAGGCCACACTTTTAAAGTGTTACCAATAACAACGTAAAGGTCACACTTTTAAGTGTAATATAATATGATAAAAAGTTTTGCTAATGAAGTACTCCAAAGCGTGGCCTTTATACCCCTTTGGCCACGTTTTCTAAGTGTTGCTGATTTGGCAACATTTCAAAAGTGTTGTCTAATGTCAAAGGTTACGGTTCTTTAGGCCACCTCCTAAAAAGGGTTGCCTAAAGTCATAAAGTGTGGCCTTTTATCAAAGTCCACACTTTTTGCTAGTTTAGGCTACACTTTTATGGGGTAGCCGTAGGCCTAAAATGGTGTATTGTAATGTCAATCAATACATATCAAACATATAAAGTTCATGCAATTCATACTTTATGCAAGACTTTATTCATGAACAAGCTCATTAAGACTTCATTAAATTCAAGATCAAGCAAAAATAGAAGGTCAAGGTAAACAATACCTATAACCTTACTATTCCATCACCATCCCCCACTTAGGGTAAACCCAATTAAGAGCAACTTAACCCAACCTTAAGAGGATCTTAACTTAACGACATTCACATCTCAACAATTACAAGTGATGACTACTTAGAAGGAATTTACAGTAAGTCAACTAATTAACACCAAGGTATTCTAAACCTTATCGTTTTAAGCAAATCATCAAGTTAGATCATACCATTCAACCACATAAGGTTTTCATACATTCAATAGACACCAAGGTCACACAATATTAAGGAAAACAACAAGGAGACTTATCCATAAAATTCCTTCTTCTTTTTTTTTTTGGTATATTACAATAAGGTGACTTCTAGGTCACTAAAACCCACATCATCACCCTACCAAGTCATGCATACTACCTTTACACCTAGGATCAAGTATATACAAATGACTCCAATCCATATTAGGTAATCATGAATGTTCACACATCCCAACTAAAGCAACATTTGAAACATCATGCACATATTCAAAGGGAAATAATGAACATCTTAAAACACATATTCTAAAGATAGCATGCCTTCATAGGTATTTCATAAGCATTTCAACTTGAATCATAGTATTAGACTACCATCATGTAAAACCATATAGTAACACATCATTCCAAAAGAACTCATGTCACCCATAACAACTTCTAGCATGCTTTAATCATATCTTTACACACATTTTCAACATAACATGATATTTCACATAAGTCTCATACATAGCTATAAATGGCTTCATAACCTAAAAACATGCCAAATTTCACCTTCACACATACTCATTCAACCATAAAACCAATATAAGCATTAACTCACCTTTTCTCCCTCAAGCATACAGATACAATCTCATCCAAGCAATCACATCTAAAAGACCACCGGACAAGAAAACATAAGAGATAGATCTTATAGAGTTAAATTCTATGGAACAATATGAGAATGATGAAGAAGGGAAACTCTATCGTCCTATAGACTCCCGTACCATTTGATGTGTCGCGACTCACCACCAATGCTACGTGACTCTACTAGACGTGGCAATATGAGACGTTTAGAACCTAAATACAGTTTATAAACCTCTTGCTCTGATACCACGTTGGTCACATCCGGGGAGCACCCCCTTAGAAGTAACATGGCGTACTTGACCTCTCGGAGGTCTTATACAAGCCCATAGCTATCATTCATCGCATTTACATAGCAAATTTAGCGGTAAATTTAAAACTTTTCATAGAACTTCATATGCTAGAAACTTGATATCATATATAGATAAAACATAAGTCATAATACATATATAGACCTTAAGTCTCTTTGCCATCTTTGACTCAACAACATTAGAGTACTTTAGGGACACGACTCATAAGACACATTACATAACTATACAATATTTAAAGACTTTACAATAAAGACATAAATAGGAGATCCTTGAAATTAAGGATTCCTTTCATTGATCTTGGGAATCATCTATCAAGCTCTTCACCATTCAAGACATCATTAAAGCATCTGTCACAACTGAAGTCTAGACCCCAGATGTGACCGGCATCGTTGACCTCTCAGAGGTCGCAGACAAGCCTACATACATCATCGTTACTTCATCTAGGTTAATTTTAGCGGAAATTTTGAACTTTTTGTTACTTAACATTCATGTAAGACATTCTACTTAAACTCATAAACGTTCATAATCAACCATCTCATATTAAGATCATCAAATTCAAGAAATAGTTCCATCCTGCAATAAGTGTATACTTGCCAAAATGGCACCAATACAATGTCTGAAATAAGATGGGAAATGAAACACTAGTGGGACATGCCCCACTAGCTAAAGCCTACATCTAATCTAGATAATAACAGTAGACATCCTCGAAAGCATGACGGCCTACCGAATCCAGATGAAAGCTCCACGTCCGGATACCTGCAACGCCATACTGTAAGCTCTAACGTCCACCTGTGACTACACCTAAAGCTAGATATTGTATGGGATTAGTACACACTTGTTCTAAGTATGGGTATATGCAAGCACACACCAAGGACATGCATGATTAAGAAGAGCTCTCTCCTAATGATATGAATTATGGAAAGTCAAGTCAGTGGACTTGTCAAAATCGGATTAGGAAAGTCATGCTATGAGAGTAACATGCATCATCATACGTAACATATTGCACATATCACATAACATATTGCTTATTAACACATAACATATTTCATATCATTCGTCCATATGCCATGCGACCTTGGAATCATGGACTTGACATTAGGACTTCCCAAAATGAGGGCTCAACATATGGGATCTCAACTAGGGAGCCTTCTTTAGAAAACACAGAGTCTGCTTCATTCATTCATACGTACTTCATTTTCATTCGTTCGTAAGCTAGTGTAAACACCAGCCATACCTAGGATATATTTTAAGAATTTCATCGGGTTCGTTGTGCAATGACAAAGAATGACCTACTTTCATTACTTAAGTCTAGCTCACCTCTTGATTATCCTATCCTAACACCTTTGGTATCGTTCATTACATTATGTGCATTACTTGAGGCTGGCCTCATTCTTTCTTTGGGAACTTTAACATTAACCGACATAGATCATGTGAGCATCATGAAATCCAGTGTTTAACCCCACACCGAAAAGAGGTGCAATCACCGTCCAAAGTGAACCAAAACATGCTAGCGTATTTAGGGAATTGAACCCTGCTAGATTCCTATGTTGGCTGCATAGGTTCAAAGACTAGGAGATATAAGGAGACCCATACCCGACATGCTGGACATTCTCATCTCATGAGAGTTACGTGAACCTCCGCCCTTCCCGAAGGAAGGCATCACCGCTCATAGCTAGCCTATCGGTGCTCAGTGAAAAGTTTCATTAGATTCAACTCATACATCATGGAAGCTGGCTTCTAGCATGAGGACATCATAGCTCATTAGATGATTTCTCATCTCATCATTAGTATTAAGTATGCATTAACTTCAATACTTTCATTAGAGTGTTCATAGAGACTGGTCTCTTCATTAGCTTTACACTCTCATAGGTGAGTACGTTTTGGTAACATTTACTTAGGCTCATTTGAGATTGCTCTCATCTTTCACATTAGCCTCTTATCATATTGTCACCTCATTCATTAACTTTAACACATTTGCTTTTAATAATTACTCACCCCTTCACGTGAATATTCATTTCATCATATGCCAATGCACTTGGCCATTTAGTGTGTTTCACACTTTTACTTAACCCTTCTAGGGTTACATCATTTCATCACATAACATCTTAGGTTCATTTACTTTTAAATGTATGCTAGACTTATGAGTCCACACATACAAGCCATGAGGCTTCATTTATAGTTTGCCTAAGTGATTCATATTTACCCAAGATTATGTGGTACAAGACTTATGCATCTTGTAGGTATGCCAAGATATTGATTTCGATCTTTAGAGGCAGCATTCATTAAATATGTGTTTATGTATGACTTATGTGTCGATACGGAATTGGGCAAGGGAACCCGATTTCGAATAACTTGGGTAACACTTAATCTTATATTAAACTTGGTGATTGCATTTTTCAGATTTGGGGGACCCTAGTTCGATCCTCATCAGCCCCATAATATTTCCTTTCTTTTTCTCCTCTCTTTTTGGTCCAAGGCAAGGATGTTGTGGGATCAATCCCCCACAAGCTCATTCTCTTTCTCTTAATTTATCTTTTAACTTTCTCACCTATCCAAGAGGTTGTGGGTTCAATCCCCATTAACCTCATTTTATGTTTCTCCTTTATTTTTCTCCTAACTCTCTAATCTATTCAAGAGGTTGTGTGTTCAATCCCCACTCTCCACATTCATTTTTCTCCTTTATGTTTCTCCTAACTCTCTCATTATTCAAGAGGTTGTGGGTTCAATCCCCACTCTCCACATTCATTTTTCTCCTTTATTTTTCTCCTAACTCTCTCATCCTTTCAACAGGTTGTGGGTTCAATCCCCACACTCAACATTCATTTTTCTCCTTTATTTTTCTCCTAACTCTCTCATCTATTCAAGAGGTTGTGGGTTCAATCCCCACTCTCCACATTCATTTTTCTCCTTTATTTTTCTCCTAACTCTCTCATTTATTCAAGAGGTTGTGGGTTCAATCCCCACTCTCCACATTTATTTTTCTTTGCATTTTTTTCATGAATTTTTTATGTAATCTACATTTGGTGAGGTCTTGCGTTTAATTCCCAATGACCTCAAAAAATTTTAAAAAATTTAAAACATAGCTAGTTTTTCAATTCTTGGCCGAGACACCAATTTCCAGCAAGCTAGAAATTTGGTCTCTTCCAATCCATTTTCTCTAATTCTTATGTTGATTTTTTTTTAGAATTTTGAGTGACATTCAGTCAGCCACCTTAACCTTTTATGAACATCACGTTTTTAGCATTTTTACACACGCAAAATACAACATTTAACATACAAATTTCAGGCAGCAAACATAGTCAAATTTTTAGCACACACATGCTCAAAACAGTCAACTTAATAAATTTTTCCGGAATATATTTTTCATCCTTTACATGATTTCCTACCACACATTCAACACATAATCACAACCAGACGTAACATTATCTACCAGAAGACATACCAACGCATGCTTTGAATCGTTCAGAGGATCTAATGACAGGGGCATGCACCGGGGACAACCTTAGTTTTCTCGATTGTAATTTAAAATGAACTTAGGGATCTCTTGGGAAAGGGACCAAGAGAGAAGAAAACCCATACCTTAATGTCATTCAAAACTTGTTTAAATGCTGCCAATTTACCATGAAACCAAGCCTCACCACCAAAACTTCAAGCACAATCCCGTCAAGAACTTGTTGTTGATTTTCGTATTTATCTTAGTTTTTCGTTTGAGTTTTTGTGTGTAAGTTCTTCAAGAGTGAAGAACTATTATTTTCAGTTATTTTAATGATAAAAAACGAGAGAATGAGAGTGAGAGACGTGAGAATGAGAGGATTAGGATTATGATTAGGATTAGGAGAGTTAGGTGGAGACTAAGTCAAACTAGGACTCCTCATTATTTTTTAATTTTTTTTTTATTATTTTTTTATTAAAAATCTGATTTTTCCCTTACTTAAATCAGATTTTTAAACATTAATTAATTCAATTAATTCACTTAATAAAATTAAATCAATTTAATCCTTGCTTCCACCAAGGCTCGAACCCGGGTGAAGGTAGATTATGCTTAAAGGGTCAAATTCGGCAACCTCTACCCAAATTGACCCTCCACCATATTAATTAATTAATTAATTAAATATTTAGAGTAATTACAATACTACCCTTAGCCTGGAAAGACCATTTTACCCCTAGACCCTACAAACTTAAGATTTACTCTTTTTAAGTCTAGTTAAGACTAATCCGGGTAAATCTTCATAGTCGGGTGCCCTACATGGCTGGACCCAACCTTTCCTAGCTCAACTAACTCACCAAGTTAGTTGGCTTGGTTGTTGCAGAGGTTCAGAGGTTTGGTTCTACGCGCATCAATTCGTGTGAACCTAATCTAATCTAGGCATTCTAGATACGTTAGACATTACTTAGCATAGTCATTTTTAGGTTTGTTACATTATCCCCCCTTAGAAACATTCGTCCCCGAATGACACTACACATCATTTTAAAATAAAGAGGGTGATTTTCAAAGATATCTTAACATACTTGAGACTTTACGCTTTGTGAATTTATGTTTCACACTTACTCTGGATAATGCATATTACTCAAGCTTATCTGAAGCTTCATATTTGAGATTAAGGAACTTCCTTCTCAATCGCACTTAACTTGATGCACCTCACAACTCATGCAACACAAAAATCATGTCCACGCTATACAAAAATAGCAACATGACATGCAAATATGAATTCATTTTAAATCACATGATGCAATTATTACTCATACGATTATGGACTTACAACACCAAGTCGACTATTGCACTAAAACTTAGAGTTTCTTAAACAAAACCAGCCTTAGGAGGAGTATATCAAACCCCTTAGATAACATCTTGTTGGCCTTAAGATTTGAAATTATATGGCTTTGTTGGATTAATCCATGCCCTACCCATTTATACCCTATCTCATTTGGCAACTGAAACCTCACTACCCTGGTTTGATAGTCTATGGTAGCATAACACTTATGGAGAAAATCCATACCTAAGCTATTCAATGCTTTTTATTGGTGAATATCTGATTTACATATTTGTAGGTTGGTGCATATCCTTGACACCTACTAGAAGCTTCGCATTAATAGACTAAGAAACTCCTTCCTAAACAAGTCTCATCAAAGCATACAACATAAATAAACACATAAGTCACCTAGGTGAGCAACCAACATGATGACTCCAACATATTAACTTCATACTAGTGCATAAAACCATACACATGAAAAACTAATTTAGGCTACGCACCTGAGACATCACCAGAGGTGTCTTGCCCCTACACCCCTAGACTTTAGTGCGAAGAATCGTTTCCTCCTTAGAGCCTCTTTACTTGGACCATTCGGCTGAACTTTATTCTTCCCTTTTTCTCGACCTCTCATATACGGACAATCCTTCATCATGTGAACCGGTTTTCCACAACTGTAACAAGTGTTAGAGCCCCTCCTACACTCTCCTCGATGAAGTTTTCCAGACTTCCTACAAGGTGGCCTCTCCTAAGGTGTATCTACTTCACTGTTTCTCTTAACTCTGGGCTCGGAATCCCTTTCATAGCGACCCTTGGATGAACTTGACTCCCCTTGGTGGGAGAGTCCCTTCTTAAACCTGGGCTTATCCCTGATTTCAGTACTACTCTTCCTTGAAAAATTCTCCTTAGCTTGCCTTGACCTGTCCCCTGCCCTAGTGTGCTTCCTCTTCCTGCTTTCCTCCACTTGCTGGATATGGACCATAAGCCTGGAAAGGCCGATGCTGGCATGCAGCATAGCTGCCCTACACTCATCCTCGAGATTCTCAGAATCTTAGATCCAGTGTAAACGGGAGAATTCATCCTCATGAAGTCCCTTAACCTGCTAGCCATGGTGCTGGCATGTGGGTTCTTCCTGGGAACACCTTGTTGCTCCGCCTTCATTTCTCCTCATATTCATGTTTTTGAATCTCAAGAGTTGATGTTATATACGCTTTTAACACCAAGAAACAGACATTAGAGAAGGCACGATAAGATCAGAAGAAGGGAATTTTCCTACGCATCATGCAGTCTCTAATTCAGGATAGTGGTGCACTTCACTACCATGACTTAGAAACTACTCAATGTGGTTGATGTGAACTTATTATCCTCGGAAGTTAACCTAGTGCTCTGATACCAACTTTGTCACGACCGAAGTCTAGACCCCAGACGAGACCGGCGTCGTTGACCTCTCAGAGGTCGCAGACAAGCCTACATACGTCATCGTTACTTCATCTAGGTTAAATTTAGCGGAAAATTTGAACTTTTTGTTACTTAAAATTCATGTAAGACATTCTACTTAAACTCATAAACGTTAACAATCAACCATCTAATATTAAGATCATCAAATGAAAGAAATAGTTCCATACTGCATTAAGTGTATACTTGCCAAAATGGCACCAATACAATGTCTGAAATAAGATGGGAAATGAAAAACTAGTGGGACATTCCCCACTAGCTAAAGCCTACATCTAAGCTAGATAATAACAGTAGACATCGTCGAAAGCATGAGGGCCTACCAAATCCAGATGAAAGCTCCACGTCCGGATAGCTGCAATGTCGTACTATAAGCTCTAACGTCCACCTGTGCCTACACCTAAAAGTATATATTGTATGGGATTAGTACACACTTGTACTAAGTATGGGTATATGCAAGCACACACCAAGGAGATGCATGATTAAGAAGAGCTCTCTGCTAACGATATGAATTATGGAAAGTCAAGTAAGTGGACTTGTCAAAATCGGATTAGGAAAGTCATGCTATGAGAGTAACATGCATCATCATACGTATCATATAGCACACATCACATCACATATTGCTTATTAACACATAACATATTTCATATCATTCGTCCATATGCCATGCGACCTTGGAATCATGGACTTGACATTAGGACTTCCCAAAATGAGGGCTCAACATATGATACCTCAACTAGGGAGCCTTCTTTAGCAAACACAGAGTCTGCTTCATTCATTCATATGTACTTCATATTCATTCGTTCGTAACCTAGTGTAAACAGCAGCCATACCTAGGATGTAGTTTAAGACTTTCATCGGGTTCTCTGTGCAATGACCAAGAATGACCTAGTGTCATTACTTAAGTCTAGCTCACCTCTTGATTATCCTATCCTAACACCTTTGGTATCATTCATTTCATTATGTGCATTACTCGAGGCTGGCCTCATTCTTTCATTGGGAACTTTAACCTTAACCGACATAGATCATGTGAGCATCATGAAATCCAGTGTTTAACCCCACACCGAAAAGAGGTGGAATCACCGGCCAAAGTGAACCAAAATATGCTAGCGTATATATAGAATTGAACCCTGCTAGATCCCTATGTTGGCTGCATAGGTTCAAAGACTAGGAGATATAAGGAGACCCATACCCGACATGCCGGACAGTCTCATCTCATGAGAGTTACGTGAACCTCCGCCCTTCCCTAAGGAAGGCATCACCGCTCATAGCTAGCCTATCGGTGCTCAGTGAAAAGTTTCATTAGATTCAACTCATACATCATGGAAGCTGGCTTCTAGCATGAGGACATCATAGCTCATTAGATGATTTCTCATCTCATCATTAGTATTAAGTATGCATTAACTTTAATACTTTCATTAGAGTGTTCATAGAGACTGGTCTCTTCATTAGCTTTACACTCTCATAGGTGAGTACGTTTTGGTAACATTTACTTAGGCTCATTTGAGATTGCTCTCATCTTTCACATTAGCCTCTTATCATATTGTCACCTCATTCATTAACTTTAACACATTTGCTTTTCATAATTACTCACCCTTTCACGTGAATATTCATTTCATCATATGCCAATGCACTTGGCCATTTAGTGTGTTTCACACTCTTACTTAACCCTTCTAGGGTTACATCATTTCATCACATAACATCTTAGGTTCATTTACTTTTAAATGTATCCTAGACTTATGAGTCCACACATACAATCCATGAGGCTTCATTCATTGTTTGTCTAAGTGATTCATATTTACCCAAGATTATGTGGTACAAGATTATGCATCTTGTAGGTATGCCAAGATATTGATTTCGATCTTTAGAGGCAGCATTCATTAAATATGTGTTTACGTATGACTTATGTGTCGATATGGAATTGGGCAAGGAAACCCGATTTCGAATCACTTGGGCAACACTTAATCTTATATTAAACTTGGTGATTGCATTTTTCAGATTTGGGAGACCCTAGTTGGATCCCCATCAGCCCCATAATATTTCCTTTCTTTTTCTCCTCTCTTTTTCGTCCAAGGCAAGGAGGTTGTGGGATCAATCCCCCACAAGCTCATTCTCTTTCTCTTAATTTATCTTTTAACTTTCTCACCTATCCAAGAGGTTGTGGGTTCAATCCCCATTAACCTCATTTTATATTTCTCCTTTATTTTTCTCCTAACTCTCTCATCTATTCAAGAGGTTGTGGGTTCAATACCCACTCTCCACATTCATTTTTCTCCTTTATTTTTCTGCTAACTCTCTCATCCATTCGAGAGGTTGTGGGTTCAATCCCCACTCTCCACATTCATTTTTCTCCTTTATTTTTCTCCTAACTCTCTCATCTATTAAAGAGGTTGTGGGTTCAATCCCCACTCTCCACATTCATTTTTCTCCTTTATTTTTCTCCTAACTCTCTCATATATTTAAGAGGTTGTGGGTTCAATCCACACTCTCCACATTTATTTTTATTTTCAATTTTTTCATGAAATTTTTATGTAATTTACATTTGGTGAGGTTTTAGGTTTAATTTCCAATGACCTCACAATTTTTAAAAAAAATTAAAACATAGCTAGTTTTTCAATTCTTGGCCGACACACCAATTTCCAGCAAGATGGAAATTTTGTCTCTTCCAATCCATTTTCTCTCATTCTTATGTTGATTTTTTTTTTAGAATTTTGAGTGACATTCAGTCAGTCACCTCAACCTTTTAAGAACATCACGTTTTTAGCATTTTTACACACGCAAAACACAACATTTAACATACAAATTTCAGGCAGCAAACATAGTCAAATTTTCAGCACACACATGCTCAAAACAGTCAACTTAATACATTTTTCCGGAATATATTTTTCATCCTTTACATGATTTCCTACCACACATTCAACACATAATCACAACCAGACCTAACATTATCTACCAGAAGACATACCAACGCATGCTTTGAATCATTCAGAGGATCTAATGACAGGGGCATGCACCGGGGACAACCTTAGTTTTCTCGATTGGAATTTAAACTGAACTTAGGGGTCTCTTGGGAAAGGGACCAAGAGAGAAGAAAACACATACCTTAATTTCGTTCAAAACTTATTTAAATGTTGCCAATTTACCATGAAACCAAGCCTCACCAGCGAAACTTCAAGCACAATCCCGTAAAGAACTTGTAGTTGATTTTCATTTTTAGCTTAGTTTTTCGTTTGAGTTTTGTGTGTAAGTTATTCAAGAATGAAGAACTATTATTTTTAGTTATTTTAATGATAAAAAAAGTGAGAATGAGAGTGAGAGACGTGAGAATGAGAGGATTAGGATTAGGATTAGGATTAGGAGAGTTAGGTGGAGACTAAGTCAAACTAATACTACTCATTATTTATT
The DNA here is from genome assembly GCA_022817965.1 of Solanum lycopersicoides. NCBI lineage: Eukaryota > Viridiplantae > Streptophyta > Magnoliopsida > Solanales > Solanaceae > Solanum > Solanum lycopersicoides. The sequence continues at coordinate 29,851,750 of CM040624.1, forward strand.
AATTTTATTATTATTTTTTTTTTAATTAAAAATCTTATTTTTCCCTTACATCAATCAGCTTTTTAAATATTAAACAATTCAACTAATTCACTTAATAAAATTAAATCAATTTAATCCTTGCTTCCACCAAGGCTCGAACTCGGGTGAAGGTAGATTTTGCTTAAAGGGTCAAATTTGGCAACCTCTACCCGAATTGCCCCTCCACCATATTAATTAATTAATTAATTAAATATTTAGGGTAATTACAATACTACCCTTAGCCTGAAAAAGACCATTTTACTCCTAGACCCTCCAAACTTAAGATTACCCCTTTTTAAGTCTAGTTAAGACTCATCCGGGTAAATCTTTATATTCGGCTGCCCAACATGGCTGGAACCAACCTTTCCTAGCTCAACTAACTCACCAAGTTAGTTGGCTTGGTTGTTGCAGAGGTTCAGAGGTCTGGTTCTACGCGCATCAATTCGTGTGAACCTGATCTAATCTAGGCATTCTAGATACGTTAGACATTACTTAGCATAGTCATTTTTAGGGTTGTTACAGCATCCATGACCTACACTTTGTGTAAAAAGTAGAGAAGAATGGGATTAGCACAAAAATGTACTAAGAATGGCAACCATGCAAAAAGATGCATTTAAAAGGGACATTTTCTTTGAAATCATACTTCATGCCATTTTGAGTAAACCATTACAAAACCCTTATACAATAGCATTTATATCATTCACATACTTCGTAGAAACATAATCAAAGGCCAAACATCATAGAAAATCAAATATAGAATTTAAGTCCCGTTTGAGGTCACTTTACAGTAAGCTCCTATCCCTTAACAGTGAACCCTTTTTTCTTTTAACTCATCAACCTCCCAAGTAACCCTCTAGTGATACTTGGTGCAATGCATCACCTTAAGGTCAAAAAGGAAGCACACATACACTTACAGTAGCCAACACATATCATCATATAAGTATATCCCATTACAAGACACATTCAAGTCAAGAATATAGGACATTATGGTGGACTACATTCATTTACCCATATTTTTACTTCTTTTCATATTCATCATTTTAAGACCTTGTTCATGACCCCAATCTTAGCCTACTAGTGCAACGTACGTGAGAAGCCCTATAACCCCACACATACTTAGTAAACTCTTCATGAGACCATAAATCTTAATATACAATTCATACATCAACATATAAGTGAAGACAACTTCATTTATGTCAAAAACTTTCATCATATAGTTATTTAGACCAACATAGTGCATATAAGGATAAGATAACATCATATAGATTCATACCATGCACATCTTCATAACAAGTAGACCACTTCTACAATATCATGCATAAATACATAAGCATAATCATACATATTAGGACACCTTCCTAGGACTTCCTAAGGAGCCACTTGTGCAATGTCTAGATGGGTTCATTACTTCCACCCATACTAAGTAACTTACCTTAAGTCCTCCTAGTTAGGATCCTATTCATTTACTTCCATTGTCCATTTTACATTAGGGAAACTATAGCCTTAACCGACACTAAGACCATGGGTGCTAAGCATGGAATTTGGTGTTGTAGAGACTTACACCAATGGAAGGTGTTCCTACCTAACCAAGGTAGAACATTAACATATATCCTAGAATCCTAAGTGAATTCACTTTGCTAGATTCTATGTGGCAAGCATAGTTTATGGAACTAAGAGATAAGTAGTTCCTTCTACATGTAATTGGACAATTGGGGCCTCATCTCATGAGAAAACATGGGTGATCCCTTCCTCAAAGGGAAGTCAACACCTCATGTGGGTCCATAGGTGAATATTCCTCAAAGGAAAGTCAACACTCGATAAGGGACAAATGGTGAATCTTTCCTCAAGGGAAAGTCAACACCTCTCAATGTCAAGTTCACTCGGTGCTAAGCTAAGTTCCCTTTTATTTAAAATCCATTATTACATTTTTCATAAAACATAGGCTTAAAATATTTGATTCTCATATGCTTATAGCATACTCAAGCACCTATTTAGTTTTAGAGTAATCTAGGGCACCCCTATCAAGGCCCCTCTACTTACTAGACCGACATACAAGTGTGTGAGTGTATATATAGATGTGAACAAACCTTTCACATAACACCTTAAAACCACACATGAACATACATTCATTTCATGCACATAGAAACCAAACCTAGGAACTATCCTATAAAGGTACAGATCTGCAATGTATAGACAAGGTCCCATACCCTTGCCCATACTAGTACACCTATCAAGTAATCCTAGCTAAGGAAACACATATCATACTTTCATAAACATCATCTTAACATATATAGTATTAGACACTAGTGAATATGAGAACTACCTTTCATTTAAATACCATGACCTATACTACTTGTAACATGCATGTAAAGTGAGTTTGTGTGTACATTGGTCAACATGATCACATAATGTCTATCAACAACACATTGAGGCAGCCACACTCTTAGACCATAATACTCTTTCAAGCATAGACCACACAACACACAATAGCATAGGAGACAAGTAAACTTCATATTACACTTCAGACTCCTAACTTGTACTATTCATGAATTCACGTAGGGGTACATAGGTAAGGTATTATTAACCATTTTAACACATCAATGGCAGCACCTATACTTTACCCTGACATGGATATACACATGCTTATACAATAGTCATACAACCTAGATCACAAATAGAATAGGAAAGTAGGCATAAACATCTCATAGTATCATCAGGAGCACATGTTCATATGTTCATCAATTTTCCTTCAAGGCCATGGTCAACACATATACAATGACAATAAAGTAAACACCGCCACCATAAGTGGACCATACCACACAAAGTCATACAAGTCTTTATCAACTACAATACTACAAAGAAAGTAAAGGAGATAAGCGTTCTTACCAATTTCTCACCCTTTGATCATCATTGACAAATACACCTTGTCTATCAACAATTCATGTATAGGGCAGTAGATAAATGTACTTTAATCATAAAAGACACCATGTACAAGTAGCTACAAGATCATACTATAACATGGTACAAGGCATCAAATATATATTAGAAAGTAGAGAGTCATAGATGACTTCATTAGTATACTTTACTTTGTTTATCATGATTAACATTCATAATATACCAATAATACCAACCTAGGGCAGCAGCTATATCCATAATAATCAAGACTAAATCATGCTTCGTCTACCCTAGAAATAAGATCACATAATGTTCATTACAACATTCAAATTGTAGGCTATAAGGACCTAGATCAATTCATGCAAGACTCCTTTTCTTTGATCAACATGAACTCGTACCCACAATACATTAATATCATCAATATAAAACAGTAGTTAAGGACAACATAACCTAAACGAAATCCTACTACAATTGCCATAACGTCTAGATCACATTGAACATGCTATTTTAGACATCACTGGAAAATATAAGAATCATAGGTTAATCAACATTTATCAACATGAATCACTTATTTATAACTTATCAATAATATTCAATTAAGACAGTAGATACAACCAGCCCTACACAATCGAATTCCACATTAAATCATTAAGAGGCCAATGTTATAGTGAATTATGGAAACTAAGGTAAACATGTCCAAATCTTCATACATTGATCCTCATGGATCCTTCATCCTCAATTCAACATTAATCCACGTAAATAACACTAGATATAACCACTTCAACGTAATAGAATCACAATTCAATCGATAACAAGTCAAGATCACTAAGACCATGCAAACACTAAATCAAGTTTGGAAGGTACATGGGTTCATCATGAAATTGGAGTCACATTCACGTTAAAACCATTGTATTAACTTCAATTCATTGTGATTTAATCGTTTAAAACATTTAGAAAGAACCCATGGCAGATTGAAGAAGAAGATGTTTGATCATATTTTTCTCTTTTGAAACTTTGAGATTTAACTCTCTAGATGGAAGGATAACTAGATATGAAGAGAACCATACCTTTATATAAATGAATACCTCTAAAACTTGAGGAATAAATCATGCCATTCCAATCTCCAAGCTGTTCTTGAGCTTCAAGAACAATGGAGGTTTCTCGGGAGTATATTTTTTGAGGGAAAGGTTCAATTTGTGTGAGTTGGTTTGGGAATGGGTTGATCACGTTTTTTATCACTTAAATACACCCAAAAATAACCAAATAAATAATGTGGGGTCAGGTTAGAACGTGGGGTGAATTTCCCTTTCACCCCTTTAATGAAACTGTGCACAGGCAGCAGGCTGCAAGCCACCATCGACGGAACCATCTACTGGCCGTTAGTCAGTTTACGGGCCGTGCATTGGCTTTTGTCGATTGGTCCTAGGCCAATTTTTTGCTTGAGACCTGCCCAAGATAAGTACCAATTGACGAGACCTCACCTACGGGCCGTTGGTTGACCAACTGGACGTCTTTTGGTCCTTCGATTGACACTGCAAAGGCAGTGTCTCGACCAGCCTTGGGTCCTTCTTGTGGGACCTTTTGCGGGGCCCTTTAGAAGTCGTACCCGGATGTTTCCAACTTAAATACAACCCTTAACAAGTTGTAGACATTCCACATAAGTTTCACCCAAAATAAACACCTGCAACGCGTCCAAACATGCAAGGCCCCATCAAGACGTACACGAATGTCTCAAGGGCTAACTTTCAAACGTCTTGGACGTTCCTGGATGTTTGACCTCCAAACTTCTCGAAACTTCATATAATACCATTTAATATCACCATAACTCATTTTAAGACTCTTTAGTCTCATTTCATACAATTTTAAGCATGCATCGACACATGAGGCACATAGGTGACTAGTCGTCGAACATTTTGGTCGACCCTTGATGTTTGACTTCCAAATCACCTCAAACTTTGCACACTGCCTCTTAACCATATTATGATACATTTTAGGACTTTAGAACCTTAAGACAACCATGTTAGGCTCAAGACACCCTAACTCATTTTGGAGGTCTTACAAAATACCTCTGATTTGTTTCGCATTAAATAAATCCAAGAGTACTTGGTGTGATCATCCAGAAATAAGATATAATAACGAAAACCAGAATTTGAAGTAAAAGGAGCTTGACACATATCTGAATGAATTAAAAGAAAAGGAGCAGGCGCAGTATTAGGAGAAAGAGGAAATTTTAACTTAGATTGTTTTCTTAGATGACAAACATTACAACCAGAATTTCCAAAAGAGGAATTACAATTAATGAAACCCTATGAACTAAATCTTCAAGAGAACGTTCCCCTGGATGTCCTAAATGTTGGTGCCAAATATATGAAGGTGAGATGACACTTGAGAGAGCAACATGACAGGAGAGACGGGAAGTTGAGCGAACAAGATAGAGAGAGCCATTATTCTTACAATGGAGCAAGACTTGCTTGGTCTTCTTGGCTTTAACAAAAAAACTAGATTCATTTAATTGAACAAAACAATTATTGTCGACACACAAATGGTGAACGGAAATTAGATTCTTCTCAAGAGAAGGAACATATAAAACATTATTTAATCGAAGAGGCTTTGAAGATGTCGGAAGAAAAGAAGTGCCAGTAGATAAAATAGAAAGAAGATTACCATTGCCAACCATCTGTGATGAACCACAGTAAGGAGATGAAGCGGATAAAAGGGATGGATTGTTCGTCATATGTAAAGAAGCACCAGAATCAGGATACCATACTCATGGTTGTACCTCCTCCAAATTCATAGCGGCAAATGACTTTGGTAGTAAATTGGGAGCATATGAATGATTGAAACGATTCCTACACTCCAAAGCAATATGATTAAAGTGGAAGAATATTTAACATTGTTTAGTGGAGGTGAAGGGAGGACGCCCAAGAATTCACTCACCTGAAGAATAAAGGCGAAAGTATTATTGAAAACCAGACCAATGGGGAGAAAAATTAGAGCGAGAAGAGTATTGATTTTGACCTTTACCTCGGCATGATCGACCACGACCACGACCACGACCATTATGGGATCATATTGGGTATTGATTAACATGAGATGAATTTGAAGAAGAAGATTGATAAAGTGGTGGTGCTTGAGCGGAAGCCACTGACGCAATGTGATATGTAGAATGTTCATTGTCTGTCGCATTACTATGCGCCTCTTCAGTAAGTAACAATGGACGCAAAGAGAGAAAGGCTGGAAGTGTTCCTGTCGCATTTAAACTAGAGACAAAAGTACAATACGAAGGTGGAAGTCCCTGCAATGCTTGGTTTACGAAATCATCATGAGTATCCAGTTTCTAACTGCTCTAAGTGAAAAGGCAAGTGAATGCAGTTGTTGGAGATAATCCTCCATGGACAGGGAACCTTTTTCAAAATTCTAAAATTTTGATTTCAGATGAATTAACGATGATGAAACATGATCTAGGTAAAGGGAAGAACGAATATCCCATACCTTCTTGGAAGTGTCGCAAGCTTAGTTTAGAAGTGAGTCAAGAACCAGAGGGGACAGAGTTACATTAATCCAACATAAGGTAATTGCGTCCCATTGAATCCACAAATCATACTCATCATAAATTGAGGGTGGGCATGGAATAGATCCATCAACCAAGGGAAGAAGATTGTGGCTTTTTAGAGAGGTAAGAAGAACCGATTTCCATGTAAGATGATTAAGATATGTCAATTCAATAGGTACAAAACCTTTAATTTGTAAAATAGTTAGAGGAATATTTGGAAGACCCAAAGAGGAGTTAGAGGAGACAACTTGAATTGAGGAAGAAGTTTGATCGGAAGTAGTTTGAGAAACTATGGTGCTCTTGATACCAAGTTGAAGTTTAAGTTTCAGAGAGATTGGAGAAAATAAACAAAGGCATGCTTGAATAGCAAGGGGTTGTGCTATTTATAAGACAATTACAAGTACATAACTCTATAAATTTATATTTACAATAATATCCTTATCAAATGTGACCCATGCAGGTTTTTGAGATTTCCAGGGGTTCACGGAAAGGCTATCTCTTGTGACTAATGTTATTTGTTTTATTTATGTTCGCATTAAGTAGGATGATAATAGAGAAATTAAATTTTGTGGGGTTACTTATGGGCTTCATGAGTGTTGCGGTTCTTAGTTTATTATTTAATATTTGTGGATAAAACCTTTTTACTTAATGCAGCAAAGATTAGTTGGACTATTTGATCCAAGCTTTACTTTGTTTAAGGCAGTATAAGACTTCAAAATCAATTTGAGGAAATGCGAGATTATTCTTGTTAAGAGGGTGAACAACTTAGATCACACTCTCAATTTTTGAATTGTAGGGTTGGGGATCTTTCGAGTACACCTATCTTGGAGTAACTTTAGGTACTTTAAACAAGCATAAAATTGTCACACCTAAGACTACTCCCTAGATGCGACACGTAGCTTAAAGTCACAAACGATTCTAAGCTAACCTAATGGTCTGACAGGACACCATGAAAAAATATGAAATAGCAACCGAAGATAACCGAATGCAAAAGTGAATTAAAATAGTCTAAACATATCTATAGAGGAAATTATGAATACACATAGTTGAATTTAAACTTACTAAATCTACTAATATGAGTTGTTATGACAAGTCCCTAGCTAACTCTAATGTCTGTAAACGGAAAGTAATAATGACTAAGAGAAATACAGGTTTTGTTGTCATGTCTCAAGGTATCCCCTAGATGCGACATAGAGAATGGGACCCCGAGAGGCCCTAGCCACTTAGAATACATCATACAATATAATAAATTTTAAGAGTTTAAAAGACGGTTTATATCATAAAGAATTATCCAAAAATAAAGCGGAAGTCTAAACAATCTCAAAGCCATATATTTCATCAAGAGTGCTTGGGACGTGACCCATGCATCACATAATATATTTTAAAATTAAAGACGATAAGCAATAAATGCTTCGGTCCTCAGAAAATCAGGAATCACCTTTTTTGAAAACTACTAAAGTGATCTTTAGCCACGAGTAGGCGAAACTGAATGTCAGACCCTATATTATGAAAGAATGTAGACAAGAGTATGCGTTAGTACAATGAATGTACCAAGTATGAATTCAACGGATAAAATTTATAAAATCATGCTAAATGGAGTTTTCATGATATGCAAAACCATGTTATAAAATAATATAAGAGATTAGAAGCATAATCATGATCATAGTCAATGCAAGTAAAAATCATCTCCGAATACATGTGAGATACTACTACAAGTAACCTTAGTTCATCATTGTTGTGGGAAGTAACCTTAACCTACATAGAGATCATTGATCTGGTGTCTATCCAACACCTAAAAGGGGTGTCCTTACTTTCCAAGGTAAGAACCTTAACTTATAGATTAAGTTGATCCACCAACTAATACATATCTAAGACAATAAGGTGATTACTACTAGAAATTCGATGTATAACTACGAGAGAGCTTCCATCTCAATATCTTAACGATGCTAAGAATAAATTCCACAGAATAGTAATTAATATTTTACTTATATTATCATCCATGAAAGGCACATAAAGCATCCAATCCGTGCTAGTTTTCATTATAATAGCTCCTAAATTTTGGTTCAACGTTAAATTGACAAAGCCTTTCAACTCTAAGAATCCTTATGTTGACAAAGCCCTTTCACATTCATGTATTCTCTAGTATACATAAAATACTTTCACAACAACAACATTTGTGCTTTACTCTTAAAGCAACTTAAAACAATTTTCATCAATTTCATCAAGAACATACATATCGTAATAAATTCATCTTTCATAGTTCAAAATCCACATTTGATCAACATAGTCTATAAAACATGGGCTATACATGGTTTCATGGGTATTTCAACTTAAAATATACAATTACTTCAATTCATGTATAAAAATACACAAAACAATCAATTGAATAAATATTGAAAGGAAACCATGGCAATTGAGTAAATTCCTAGTTTGATATGGAAATCTACCTTTACAAAATTGGAGAACTTAGGAACCTTGTGGAGGAAAGAGTTCCATAGGTGAAGACTATCATACTTTGAAGTTCAAACCTCTAGAGCAATTGGTATATTTGGAGACTTGAGAATACCCTGATTTCATGAACATGCACACATATTGAGATATGAGAATACGTGAAAGACATGAATTTGGAAGAGCACTATGGACGAACTCTTACCTCACAATAGGACGAAACTTGAAGGAAATAGATCTTGATTCTTTGACATTATATCTGCTCTGGATTTCCAAGTCTCTCTCTGAGCTAACTTATTTTCCTAAAAACTTTAACTGAAGTAACTTACTTATTCCTCAACTTATGAACGTGACAGCCAAGAACCTCAAATAGAACCTGTTCAGAAGAAACTCTTTCCTTCACACTAACACACTCTAAAGTCACAACGGAAATCAGGTCACCAATGCACATATTCAACAAGGATACATGGAACATTGAATGCACTAAACTCAATCATGTTCAAAAGAATTAATGCTCTTTTATCTTACAACAAAAGATTTGTGTCTACTCTTTTCTATTTTTACTTTCTCTCAACTATCAAACTTACTCCATCACCTCATGATCTGACTCGGTCCCCATCAAAATTATGCTACAACATTTTACGCCTAAGGCCACATTAAATCGGGACAACACTTATAAAGTGTTTTGTAAAATATATTTGGGCACGCTTTTAAAGTGTAGTCCTAATTTTTAACTTTTGGCCAGGATAATATTGACAACTCTTGTAAAGTGTGCTCTTTAGTAATATAACCTACACTTTATAACCGTTACCACATTATAATATAATTGGCAACACCTATTTACACATATGACTACACTTTTAAATGATCTATTTTTCAAATTTTAAAAGCAACAGTTTTTCAAGAGTGACTTTATAATTTTCCAAGAATATTAACAAAAATATTTATTTATGTCCCACATATTTAATTTCACACCAATATTTAATAGGACAAAATAATTTAGAATATTTAATTTAAAATACTTTTGCCCGAATCACTTCTCTGAAGAAGCCTCCCCAATTTTTTAAGAAAACCCGACATCGAAAAAAATTATAGATCTTTAGATTAGTAATCTGCTTGGCAAAAGAAGATAAATAACATCTTCTTCATTACACCGGAACGATTTTAGTTATTAGGCAAAATTTTCCATGTTTATGATCTGAATTTCTTGAATTTGGACAAAACAAATGATTTTTTGTGAATAACTGAAAAAATACTCAACCATCAAACATCTTGGTTTATTGTGTCGGTTATATTTTATTATCTTGCTGCAATTTGTGTGGATTTTTTTTTGTATACTTATGGCTTGTTGGTTGTTCTACATTTTAAGGATTTTATGTTATATATGCATTGATATTTATTTTTTCTGATGCAAAATGAGAACTTTTGCTAGGCTTGTTACTCGATCAGTTGATTTTTGCTTAAGAACCCTAAAATTATTTTGAAAAGATTGATTTCTAATAAACAGTGAAGTGTAGAACAAATAATTTCCTTAGATAAAAGCTTTAGACAGAACCATTGTCCACAGGGCTGTTATTATTGAGAAAAATAATAGAGATTATCAACATTTATATGACAACGCTAAAAATAACTCATTTTTCAAGAAGTCTTACATATATATTGTCAGATGTAGAATTATCTAAGTCACTTATAAGTGCGGTTGCTCCTTGTCTTTCTCCTCTGCTTCACTACATTCAACGTTTTCTTTTTATTCTTGTTCTTTTCTTTTTTCATGGCTCTTAAGCAATATGCAATGCACTCTACACAATATCTTATTCCTTTTTTTATTTGTTTATTTTTGTTTTATATTTTCTGTAATCTAACTATTTTTTATCAAAAAAATTCGAGTCCTGTTTTTATTTCTTGTCAATTAAATTTTGTAATATATTAATTAATATAGATACCTTTTACCCATAAACAATAATTTCAACGACATCTAATTAATATGAATTATTGAGTTATTAAAGTTGTAGACTTTTAGTATCTACTATCTACTTTAATATTTTGAATTGAAATAGTTACTAATGTGTTATTGCTATTAAGATGTTTGGGTATTTATAATTTCATTAAATATGTGCTTCATCAAATTTAACTTTGGTAATAATAAAGTTGTAATGAATAATGGACTTACTTCAGCAGAAAAATCAAATCATGAGCAATAGTAGATGTTAGCACAAGATACAAATAAATAGAGGCATGTACCTTTATTAGCTTGTGCTATCACTTCATAACCTCTAGTTGATTTGTTGTTCCTCCCTTAAATGATTATCTAGGAAAATACAAATATGTTGCGCATGTATTTTAACATTTTTTATTTTCTGCATTTGTTTTTTGTAAGAAAAGAAAGAAGACAGCTATAATTTATCAAGTATATAATCAACATGAAAACTTTATCAAGTGTTAAACATATGAAAAAGCGAAGTCACAGTGACAAAAAAAAGAGTTGAAAGGAAGAATAGACTTTTCAATGTAATTAGGGGTATTAAAAATTTGTGTATTTAATGCTAAAAATTCAGTGATATGATTACATGCATCATGTAACTTCATAACTTCTACACTAATGAGCCCTAATAAAATTCCTTTACCTCGTTCTATGTTGTCATGTCCGAACACAATTTGTTGTTTGTTCATCCTTTTAGTCTCATTTCTTCCATGTTTTGATGCAACTTTATTATGCATATTGTAATTGTTTCTTTGGTTAAAGTTTTATTTCTAAAAGGACAAAATAAGTGTATACGTATAATTGTTTTCACCACAATTTTTGTTGGATTTCCCAAATAAAATTTTATATACCAAAATAAAAAATATATATGTATCGATTATCTGGTTGTTGGACATAGTCTCAACTTCCCAGTAGGATCACATCTAAGTCATTTAACAAGAGATACTTCCTCCTTCCCATATTAGATGGGTACATTCTAATTCACAGGATGATTAAGAAATCATTAATAGATTCATCTAACTTACCATTTCACTTTATTCATTAGTACATCCAGTTGGGGACCAGGATGCTTTACATAGATGCATCCTTCTCCTTCCTATTAATATTTTCTCAACCATTTTATAATAGTAAGTCATTTTGTTCTTCGTTCATCTTTGTTTCCTTTCATCTTTGTTGAATTGTTCACTTGGAGATTATTGATGTCTTTAATTAAAAATATAATGTTAATGCAGGTGTTATAGATTTTTATGTGTAGTTGGAGACATTGGAAACATTCTCACTCAAGGTTATGATATATGAATCAATTAGTTACATCTATGAGACTTCATACAGGTAGAGGTTTAAAGTCTACTGATTTCACGTATCAGGATACTTCATCCAATACTAAGTGCCAACGATCGTTAGTCAGTAATTTAACCCAACTAAGTGAGTTGGGGTCGAATCACTCAGGGAGTGGTACGTATTTGAGAATCAATACCCAAGTGCAAATATATTCAAGTCAATCATAGGTAAAAACATTTACAAATAAAAACATGGTTCAAGTTTGGGGGGACACAAATGTCAAATAAAAGGGTTTGTTTATTGTAATTATCAACTACAACAACAAATAATACTAAGGAACAAGTATGGAGACGAGTTCTTGGGATGTCATCAGATTATAGGCTAAGGTAGACAATTGGGTATTGCTATTGATTGTAAATTTGTTGTGAATCGGAGACTAAGCTAGAGTTTAGTGGGGAGAAAGTAAATTTCTCTCGAATAATTTACCTCGAATCAAATTGGTTTCTGTCGAACACCAATAAGCAACAATTAAGAACAACATTCACTTTAGTCCATTCACTCTCTTGAGCGGAATGTGTTGAAAAGGATTTAGGATTCACTCTCTCGAGATGAAACCACGACAACCCGATACCCGCACCCATCAAATTAGTAATCTTGGTTTTATAACCTCTCTCTCGATCAAACCAAAACATGAAGGTAGAGTTGCATTTTCAACTACAATTCCTTAGTTTAAGCCACACTTACTGAATGAAATAACTTTTAAACAACATTTAGACTATCAAATAGCAATACCTGGCAGCTAAATCAACCCATAATAACATAATCACACATCAAAATTGGGATTTTAGCTGGACATCGTAAAAAGATAGAAATATTTACCAAATTGTATTCCCATAACTAGGTAAAATAAATTACGTCTTTATAAACACCTAAGATGAAGAATCTTCAACACCCGCTTCCAATTTCTCAGAAAATGGAAATCTTCAAAGCTAACAAAAATATTGTCTCCAAACTCAGTTTTAAGTTCTCTACTCAAAACCGATAAAAAAATAAAAACTAGATTGTCCAATGAAAACTGATACTAAACTAAGAATTTGAAAATGTATTTATAGTCACCAAAAATGTGCTTCGAAGGACCATTTGGCGTAATCAGTCGGGATCACCGATCCACTCAGGGATCCGCCCTATGGTCAGTTCCATAGCATTTTTTATTTTGGCCTTCAGCATCTTCAAGTTCTGCAACTTTGGGAGATCTAGCAACTGCATCGCGAAACCATTCAACGACACGCCGACTTCTTCTTTCTATTGCCAACACGATTTTCTCCTGTAACAATCCTAAAATAAAATAGGATGAACTAGAGCTTCACATGTTAGGTTATAGTTGGTAAACTTGTATAAATGATTAAAAATGACTTTTGATGTTTGTTGGTGGTTTTAGAGGTCAAATGTCCACAAACATCCATGATATTCGGAAACTTGTTGTTTGGATGCTAGTTTTGTAACATCTAGTAACTCAAAATAGCTAGGAATAAGCTAAGAAACCAAAAATAATCTCTTTTCGAAATAAAGGGGAAAATCTTGAAATTTCTCAAGTTTAAAAAGTGTGTTTTGGTTATTTTCAAACGGCCATAACTTCTAGGTCAGGATAAGTTAGGGTCAGTTCTTCATATGGTTGGAAAGCCCTTGGAGATATCTTTCCAATGCCACCAAGTTTGACAATTTTTGATATTGTATGAGGGAGATATGCCTATTAGAAGTTTGGTTGTGGGACTGATGAAGGTCCCAATCTGGAATTTAATAAGGGTAAAGTAGTCTTTTTACCCTACTAATTCCTAATTTTTTTTAAGGGTTTATTAGGGGTATACTAACCCTTAATTCAGTTTTAGAAAAGTTAAACACTCTTACGGTATGGGAGAAAAGAGAAGAGAAGTGAAGTGAAGAGGAAGATCAAGAATCCTTCAAGAATCCTAAGGTTTCGCGAGTGGAATTTGTCGGGGGTGATCCCTATCGAGGTATGTAAGCTCTTATGTGTTGGGTTAGTTTACCCACACACCAACATGTTTAATTCAATGATTTTTGAACAGATTCAATGATGAATAGTGAAGTTCTTGATGAACAATTGTTGAATTCTTGTTGGTTGAGTTGTAGTATGCCTTTAGTTGTTTTGATTCTCGTTTTTGGGATGTTTTAGGAGTCTAAACTATTGGGTATTGAGAATTTTAGTGATCTTAAGTGTTTTTAGAAAGATTCATGGGAATTTAGAATATTTAGAGATGAAAATCGGAGAAGGAAATATCAAAAAACTCGTCTGATAGGCCCTGGGGCGTCGCGCCAGCCAGAGAACCTGAGGACAGTGTTTGTCCATCAGGCTCTGGCGACCTACGCTTCTCAGAGCGCCAAGGTCACCTGGAGACACCGTTCTTTCCCTATCTTTTCATACTAGTTCCTAAGCGATGTACCTACAATTCCTAATCCATTCCAACACTGTAAAGTACATCTAAACATCATGAAATCATCCATAAATAGGAGATCATGATCCTTGTATCCATAATCCAATTTAATGAAACTTAAGGTCAAAGTCAAAGAAGTTAAGAGTCAAGACTAAATGTTAAGAAGCAAGTCATAGTGAGTTTCGAAAGTTTCCAAGAGTCTTTAACAAACCTTTTTAACTTTATTTTAAGACTCAAGTTACAAGTGAAGCAAGAGTAAAGAGTTGAGTTCGTTCTCAAAATTTATAAGGGGACTATGTAATTCCTAAGAGTTACAAATGTTTTTACACTTAAACAAGTGAAGAGCCTTGGGGCTAGTTTTCAGACAGAAGTAATAACTTTATAAAATGAAGCAAGCAGGGAAACTATATTTCCAAGAGAGCTTTAAAGCTAAGTTTTGTGAACTAATCTCAAACCATAGAATCAGTGTGTTTTAAAAACATAAGAGCCAGTATATTTTGGGAGTAGTATTTATCAACAATGTGGGGATGCGAGTTTCATATTAACTCAAGTCTCCATGAAAACCATGTAGCCATCATAGGCAAAGAGGTTCATACTTTTTAGATGAACCCTTTTCACAGAATACTAGTGGATCCATTAGGCAGTTCAGGTCCTATACTCTGGCAAGGTTAGGATGGTCGGGCAGCGTGGGCCGAGTAACATTGTATCATCACTATAAATCTTAAGTGATGGTTGTTGGGTAGATAACCTCCCACATAAGTTATTGTATTTTCATAATCATCAGTTATTTGTATTTTTACATACATCTCAAAGATTTATTGTATCGATGTATACATTCAGAGTTTACAACATGTTTCAGTCAGCTTTTCTTGATATTGGATTTACTTTTAAATTGCTTATATTGAATTGAGTAGTTATTCATGAGTTGAACAAAGCCAAGGTAAGTGCTCCTTCTTACTCCTTTTCCAGCTTAAGTGTTGTTATAGCATGCCAACACGCATACTCTTACATTCAATATACTAATTCCAGTTGCCCTGCATCATATCATGATGCATATATAGGTAACTAGGATCAGCATATGATGTGTCGTTGATCCAGTGAGCAGCTCAGAGTCATTGGTGAGTCTCCTTGCATCCGGATGACTCTTTTCTTGCTTTCAGTCATTTTTCAGTTATGGAATATTGTGGGGCTTGTTGCAATATTCATCTTGGTATTTTTAGAGGCTTCATATATAGATAATGTTAGTTCTAAGTATTCTCATTTGAATTGTAAACAATGAGACTTAAGTGCCAATTTGGCCAGACTATTACAATTTAAGTATTTCCCTTGTAAATGTTCTTTACTTTTTACATTGAGTTAAGTTAAGTCTTCTGCTTAGTTAAGTAAGCCAGGCCAAGGATACGCTCAAGGCCAAAAAAGGTAATTGGGTGTCAGCCACGTCCATCAAGTAGACTCAGGGCGTGAAAAACTTGGTATGAGAGTACAGAGTTCAAGAGTCCTAGGGAGCCTATGAAGCCGTGTCTGTAGAGTCTTAGTCATCTGTCAGGACCCGAGAGCACACCCTAAAAGATATGGCATACCCTAGAATCGTAACATGGCGTACTTGACCTCTCAGAGGTCTTGTACAAGCCCTTTGACATCATTCGTTACATATATGTATGAAAAGTAGTGCAGAATTAACAATTTTCACACGAAATAGTACTTCAAATATCTTTCATCGAAAACATAAGGAATAAGGCTAAGTCTCAATGTCGCCATCTTAGACACACGAACATCTTGGGAAACGACCCATACAATACGATATAAAAATACTAAATCTATTACAATGCTTTTAATAAGAAAACTAAAGATAGTGATGTCATCGGATCTATTGAGGACATACCAACACATTCTTGAATAAAAGGCTAGGATCCAGCTTCACTTTAACTACTTCTCTCAAATGCCACATACAACATTAGAGACAGACAAAATGTATGGAAGTATAACATTGCATGTACTAAGTATGACATAATGCATAAAATCATGATAAAAGGGACATTCGTATAAAATATGCTCTTATTGAGTAAAAATTCATATCCTAAGTATAAGAACAACATATAACACCAACTTCACATATAAGTCACATTCCACAATATAACATCAAGAACACTTCAAAACACATAAACATGAGACCCTCCTACCAAAGATGATTCTAAGGCTCAATTGAGTGAGTTATGAAGTGACGGCCCATACAATCCCTTCACACACACCAAAGAGATCCTTTAGACTACCTAAGATAAGATTATTCCCATTTCATTAATTAAACACCCTACCTTGAATTACTCTAAGACTCACCTAAGTAAGACATGAAGAGAACGCCATACACCTTCTCCAATACCTAATGAATCCTTAAAGCTACTCTAGATAAATACATTTTCATTAACATACCTTTACTTAAGTCATTATATTCATTAAACCATTTAGGAGACATTCAACAATTAAGGACTTTCACATAATGGTCTTGGAGAAGACCTAGGGAACCTACATACTAACATCTTCAAAGCCTACTCGTGCAATGTCTATATAGTGTCCCATTCCACTACGTAAACTTTATAGTACTTATCAAACACTATCATGAATCCCACATGATGAGAATAGGCAATAACCGATATAGAACATATTTGATAGGCTTGGAATCCGGATTCAACCAAACTCCGATGTAGGGTGTTCATGATTAACCCTATTCCCCCTAACCCTAGGTTATGAATTAAAGTTGACTGGAATAGTGAAGAAGCAATTGACCTAGCTATTGTGTTATTTACTATTGAATGTTGTTATTACACCTATTATTGGGTTGAATTGGATGGTTGATGGTAATACCTTGGATCACGGTTTGTGAAGGAGATTTGGTAAGTCTTGTGATCTCAACCCTTTACTTCAATTATGATTACTTCTGTTTATTGATGAAGTTGTATTGAATTACACCTTATAATGAGATTGATTAGGGTTGTTATGATGTTGAATTGGAATGTCTTGAATTATGAGTTGAGAGTTTTTGGCTAGGATGAAATGACATAAGGGTGGTGATGAATTTTCCTATGTGTCTTGTCATAATATGATTACGTAAATGTGCTAACCTCACATGTGTGAATTGTAATTAAAGGACAATACTCATGCAATTCCCATTGAGCTATGATGATTAAATAAGGGTAGACCCTATGACCTAAATTAAGTTGTGATTGTAAATGTAAGACATTTCAAAAAGGGACTCTAGCTTAGCACCGAGTGAACTAGAAGTGAGGAGTGTCCCTTCCCACATAGGGAAGGTAGGATCACTAATGTACTCATGAGATTGGAGACTATAATGCATGTAGCATAAAGAGGGTCCCAACTACATCTCTTTGTTCTTGAACTATGTTGCCTCCATAGGAATACTAGCTCGTTGATCCACATAGATGCTATGTTCATTGTCACATCCGGGTAGCACCCCCTAGAAGTAGTATGGCGTACTTGACCTCCCGGAGGTCTTATACAAGCCCATAGTTATCATTCATCGCATTGTCATAGTAAATTTAGCAGAAAATTTACAACTTTTCATAGCACATCATATGCTAGAAACATCACTTCATATATATAAAATATCATCATACATAGTTAAAGACTCTAGTCTCTTTTTTCCATCCTAGACTCAACATCATAAGAGTACATTTGGGACACGACCCTTATAACATAATACATAAGTAAACTTATACATAACTTTACAGTAAAGACATGACTTAGGAATCCTTGAAATTTAAGGATTCCTTTCCTTGAGCTTGGGAATCACCTATTAATCTCTTCATCATTAACGATATCCTTTGAGAATCCATGAACTACATTTTGTGTTAAAAGTAGAGAAGAATGGAGTTAGTATAAGAATGCACTAAGTATGGCAACAATGCAAAAACATGCATTTAAAAGGGACATTTCTTCAAATCCATACATGATGCCATTTTGTGAAATCTTTATGAAACCTTGATACAATAGCATTTATATAATTCACATACTTCATCTAGACATATTCAAAGGCCAAACATCATATAAGATCATATATAGAATTTAAGGCATTTTAGAGTCACATTACAGTGAGCTATTTTCTTCTTTACAGTGGACTATCTTTTCTTTTACTCATTAACCTCCCAAGTAACCCTCTAGTGATACTTGGTGCAATGCATAATATTTGGGCCACAAATAAAGCATACATACAACCTACACAAGCCAACACACACCATCTTAGAAGTATAACACATCATAGACACATTTAAGTCAAGACTCTATTGGCTTTACAATAAGCTACATCCATTTGCACGTATTTTTACTTTACTTCACATAAGTCATTATAAGACATTGTTCATGACCCCAATCTTAGTCTACTAGTGCAATGGACATGTGAAGCCCCATAACCTCACACATACTTAGTAGACCCATCATGTTACCACAAACCTTAACATTCAATTCATACATCAACCTAGTAAGTGAAGACAACTTCATTCATTGCAAGAAAGAACTTCTTCATATAGTCCATAAGACCACCATTATGCATATCATCACATCATGTAGACACTAACACAATGTCATGCAAGAGAACCAGAACATATGCACATACATTAGACCACATTCCTGGAACTCCCTTAGAGAGCTACTTGTGCAATGTCTAGGTGGGTTCATTACTTCCACCTATCCTAAGTATCTTCTCTTAGGTTATCCTAGTTAGGGTCCTTAGACATTTACTTCCATTGTCCATTTTAATTTACGGAAACTATAGCCTTAACCTACAATAAGACCATGTGTGCTAAACATGAAATTTGGTGTAGTAGAGCATTACACAAATGGAAGGTGTTCCACTAAGACAAAGTAGAACCTTAACATATATCCTAGAATACTAAGTGAATTCACTTGATAGATCCTATGGGGCAAGCATAGTTTATGGAACTAATAGATAGGTATGATCCCTATACATGCCATTTGGCTATTGAGGCCTAATCTCATAAGAAAACATCGGTGAACCTTCCTCAAAGGGAAGCCACCACCTCATGTGAAATCCACATGTGAGTATTCCTCTAAGGGAAGTCAACACTCTATAAGGAAAAAATGGTGAATCTTCCTCCAAGGGAAGTCAACACCTCTCATTGTCAAGTTCATTCGGTGCTAAGCTAAGTTCCCTTTATTGAAAGCCTTTATTACGTTATTTGATAAAACATAGGCTTAGGATATTTATTCCTCATATTATTATAGCATATTCAATCACCTATCTAGTTTTAGAGTACTCTTGAGCACACCTTTCAGGGCCCCTCTATTGACTAGATCTTCATACATGTGTATGTGTACTTATATGTGAGCAAACCTTTCACATAACACATAAATGTCACACATGTTAATATATTAATGCATAAGTTTATAGGTATAACTATATGAGCAATCCTTTAATAAAAACACAGTAAGACACTATGCACATTCATACTTCCATCATATCATATAAGTCGTATTCATAATATGTCCATACAGTCATTTTCATGTACATAGAAATCAATTTGGGGTTTTGGAGAGAATATTTAAAGAGAAAAGAGTTGCTTGTAAAGGATGATTTTATTATGAGGGAAAACCCTCTATTTATACAAGAAAAACTTACTATTCTGGCCAAGTGGCCGACACTATTTTACTACTTTACCGACACTACTTTATTCATACTTTACACATGGCCTTTTTTATTTTGGCCGACACTAGAAAACAAACAACTTTTACATAATGACTCTTACTATTTATACATGACCCTTACTATTCACAGATGACCTTTCATGAACGACCTTTACTGTTCATGAATGACTCTTATTACACTAGAAAACAAACAACTTTTACATAATGACTCTTACTCTTTATACATTTTCTTTCTTTCTATATTCTTCTTTTTCTGCTTTCCTTGTAGCTTTATTCATTCGATTTGGACATCTGGTATGATATTATTTTCTCCTTGACATTTTGAACATATATGGTCAGGATATTTTTGTCCAATTATTTTGCAATATCTAGTTAATAAGTTTTCCGAAATAAACTCTTTCCTTAATGCTCTTGTTGTTGGTTTTTGCTCCGGCTTGAGTAAACTAAGTATCCATTGGTGTATCTCTTCCATATCTTGTTCTCTAACTTCTCTGGAATTTGAGTATATCATAACTTGTTCTCGTACATAGTAGCTCCATACTAAATTTCCATTTAAATAATTATTGGTTAATTCATTTAGAATAGTTGCTATTCCAATAACTCTCTTGTTGGCGTAGAATTCTGGTATCTCAATTTTTTGTATTTCTTGCTGTGTCCCAATATCTTCCAGAATTATCATATCTCTAGTCAAACAAATTTTTATAACTTGTATAATTGGCTTTATTTCATCAAATAATATCTCTGTTGATGCTGAATAAAACTTTATATAAAATAATGTTCCTTTAGTAATTCTTTTATAGTTCATAAAGGCTTTGTATAGCTCCGGTATAGTTGATATTTCATCTCATGTTTGGGTATAAACTGTGTTAAGTAATCCATAACTATAACAAGTTTTTACTAGATTTGCATTGGTGCCTGGTTGCGCTATTAATTTATTATATCCTTGTAATTTTTGAGTTATAAAATCAGTATGAGGGTCTTTAGTAGTTGTAGATCTTGGTGTTGAGTTTAAATAATTTTGGATTTTATATAGGTTTTCAATATATGAGCGGGTTATGTGGTTGTAGGCTTTTTTATCTTGGTTTAAACTTTTTGAGTAAGTAGTTGTCTGTGGTGGTATAAATAATTGGTCTTTTTGGTTTTTCGGAATAAATGGTTTATCAAAGATTTTGTTCATATTTGAATTCATATATCTTATTCCACTGACTCCTTTTGTTGTAGATGTACTGGCTGTAGCTGCTTTTAAACAAACATTATCATGGGTTTTATGGAGTTTCCCAACGTCTCCTTGTAGCTCTGGAATTTTTTTGTCTTCCGATCGACATAGTTCTGCATGCTGCTCACTTATATTTTTCATTTTTTGTAACTCTTTATCCATACTATCCACTTTTGTGGAAAGTGTAGTAATAGCTTTGAGTATTTCTTCCATTGTATCTTTTTCTGGCTCAGTTTGGGTTCTTTTGTCTTGATAGGTAGTCTGCAATAACATTTTCATCAGTTTTTATTATCTCAATTGTAAATGTAAAATTTCGTATATTTAATACAAGCCTTCTTATTTCCTTTGTTGTTACTGAGTCTGGTATTTTTTGCATTATCCACCATTTTACTTGCGTATTATCTGTTCTTACAATAAATTTGTTGTAAACAATATATGGCTCAAAAGCTAATAAACATTTATATAATCCAAATAATTCTTTTCTATTTATTTCCATTTTAATTGTGCTTCTGCATATGATCCTGAGTAATATCTGCAATGGTGTTCTATTTTTTCTTTTTCATATTTATATTTTAAGACTCCTCCATAACTGTGATTGCTCGAATCTGTTTCAACAATATAAGTAAATAATTTGTTTTCATCAGGAAAATATAGTTTTGGTAGTTTTTTACATAAGGTTTTAATATGTTTTATATGTTCTTTATCTTTATTGTCAAAATAATATTCAACATCTTTCTTAAGTTTTTTGTGTAATGGTTTTA
The DNA here is from genome assembly GCA_022817965.1 of Solanum lycopersicoides. Lineage (NCBI taxonomy): Eukaryota > Viridiplantae > Streptophyta > Magnoliopsida > Solanales > Solanaceae > Solanum > Solanum lycopersicoides. Next base: position 29,874,026 of record CM040624.1, read on the forward strand.
AATGTTCTGCTAATCTTGGTATATATTCCCTTACTTGGTTCACTAATCCTAAGAAGGATTGTAATTTCTTTTTTGTATCTATATTTTCATCAAGGGTAATTATTTTCTGTACTATGTGAGTTTGCATTTTTATTCCATTTTTATCTATTTGTATTCCTAGAAACTCTATCTGAGATTTCATAATTTCTGCTTTCTTTTTACTTAGGCTTATACCAGAATATTTAATTATGTGTATAAATTTTTCTAATAACCTGATATGTTCATCTTGTGTTTTTGAGTATAATAATATATCATCTATATATACAATACAATTTTCTAATTGATTAAAATATTTATCCATAAAATGTTGGTATCTTCCTTGTGCATTTTTATATCCAAATGGTAGAACATTCCATTCATAAAATCCTTGTGGTACAGTAAATGTTGTTAGTTGTTTAGATTCTTCTTCTAATTTTAAGTGATAAAATCCTGAGTTACAATCAAATTTACTGAAATAGTTATATCCTTGTATCTGTCTTATTTTTAGTATTTTATTTGGTATTGGGTAATTATATGTTTTAGTTTTAGCATTTAAGTTGCGATAATCTATAAACATTCTACTTTTACCTCGTTTTTGTTCACTATGTTTATTAACTATAAATGCTGGACTTGTATGTTTACTATTACTTTCCTGTATATAATTATTCTTCAATAATTCATTTATATGCATTTGAAATTCTTTTAAATCATCAAAATTATATTTTAATGGTTTTTGTGTTATTATACTATTTTCATCTATTAATTCAATCTTTACTTTTATCTTATGCTTTTCCCATCCTTGTAATGGATTTTCACTATATAATAATTCTAATTGTTCGTTAATTATTTTAACCTTATCTATTGTAAATATGATAATTTCTAATTGTGTTATTTGGTTTTTACTTATATTTTCCATTTCCTGGTTTATTTTTTCACTTCCTTTTATCCATTCTATGGGTTTTCTTTGTTTATTATTTACTCTTTTTGCTCTTATTTTATTTCCGCATGGTGTAGTAAACCACCAATGTGTTTTTGTTATAATATGTGGGTAAAATCTTTCTAAAAATGGCATTCCTAATAACATATCTTTTGTTGTAAATTCAAAATTGTACATTTCTTCTATTGTTAATATTTTATCCCATATTTGTATTTTTATATTTTCTGCTTTATATGTAATCATACTGCCTTCATTATTAAATCCTGTCACTACCATAGGTGTTTTTAATTTTTCCCATTTATCCTCTGGTAAACAATTATATTTACATATATTTGCTTCTGCTCCTGTATCTATCATAGGGGTATAATATCTGTTGTGGTATCCCTCTACAATAATTTTTGCAAGTATATATATTTTCATTATTCATTTTGTTCTTTTAATAATTATTTTCTTATTTTGGTAAGTTATTATTAATTGTTCATTTTCTATACTATATGGTTTAACCTTTTCTAACCATTTTATTCCTAGAGTAATATTATTGCTTCCTTGGTAGATTTTAAATGATATTACTATTGGTATTCCTCCTATAATTATTTCTTTTTCTGTTACTTCTTCGCTTGTGTTTATTATCTCACTAGGTAATCCAGGGCATAAGCGTCCTGTTTTCATAATTTCTGTTTCTAATACTAATTCTCTTGTTATATAATTCTCTTCTTGTCCTGTATTTATTAAAATTTTATATTTTCTTTGATCTATTATTCCTGTTATAAAATAGTGGTATAGTGTTGTTTCTTCTGTATTTAATAAATATTTCGAGATTTCATAGTTCCTTTTGGATGTGCTTGCTCTTGATGAGGTAGTTCTAGTTAATGTATTTGGTACACTTGAAGTACTCAATCTTTCTTTTACAATTTCTAAATCTTCTTCTATGTCAATTTCTTCGTAGCTATAATCATTATTATCTATTATAGTAATTATTCTTTCAAAAGGATTTTCTATTTTTATTTTATCAATTTTATTCCTTGCTGTTACTTTGTGTTTTGTTGTTAGTATATATAGGTTTTTACATCTTGCTGTAAATATTTTACTGCCTGGTGCTAGTTCTATTCCAGATATTTTCCAATATAGAACTAATGATTTATCTATGTTTCTATCTGTTAATGCTACTGAGTAATTGGCACTTATTATAAATTTAAATTTTTGGTATATTAAGTTTCCTCTTACTGCACTAATTACACTTTTTTCTATAGGATATATGATTCTATCATCTGCTAAATATATTTCAATAGGTGTATCTATTCCTTCTCTAAAACAAGCTTTTATCAATATTTCTGTTCCTCCTAAGTGTACGTACTTTATGGGTGTTTTTGCTTTTATATCTTGTATTTCTTTATTTATTATTCACTTATTTAATATAGGTATTTGTGTTTTTCCTTTTGTATATTTACAATCTATGATGTGTTCTTTTTGGCTAACTACATAGTATTCATCTTTTTGTCTTTTGAACCAATTTCTTATTGTAGGTATTTCAAGTACTTTTTCAACACTTAAATCTAATTCTTTTCCTTTTATTTGTTCAAAAAATGTATTATCAAATATAATTTTTTGTTCTGCTAATTCTTCATTTTGATATTCTTCTTTAGATCTTATTTTTATGTCATCTTCAGACATTAGATTTCTTCATTCATTTCATCATTATCTAGTTCAATACCTATTTCTTCATTTTCTAATTAAGTTTCTATATCCGATACTTCATATATACTATCATTTTCACTTAATTCATAGTCTATGTAATCTATCTGCATGTATTCTTCATTATCTATAATTACTTCTGCAATTTGTTTTCCTTTTGAATTTTTAGGTAACTTACAATTTCTAGCTAAATGTCCTAACTTTCCGGAGTTATAACAAGTACAGTCTGATAGTTTTCTCTTTGGTCTATAAGGTCTTTTTAGTTTATAATTTTTTACATAATATCTTTGTCTTGGTTTTTTGTATTTATATCTAGTTTTGGTTTTTCTATACTTGTTGTATTTTAGGTTTTTATAATATTTATCTGTACAACAACTGTGGTGCTGTTTTATCTTTACAACATGCTAAATTTTTAAGTAGTACTTTCTCCATTTTTATTTTTCTTTTTGGTTTTCACATAATTGTACAAACCATTGATGTAGAAATTTATTCTAGCTCCTAAAGTATCTGTTAATCCTTCATTGTTCCAATCTTTATTATTTTGTACTAAATGGTTCTGGTAGTTTTGTAAAATATTGTTGTCTTATTTCTTTTGCTTCATTTATATCATATCTTGCTTTGTAATAATATTCTTTAAATGCAATGTGTATTCTTCTATATGGAAATATACTATTACAACTTACTAAAAAAGATACTAGCAAAGCAAATTTGATAAATATAATTTCTAAAACAGAATATAAATATGTTTGTTACCTGAAAAAACAATATGAACAAAGAATATATAAGCAACAACTGATAGAGAAAATAATTGAAAAAAAACAAGAGTTAAAATATAGAAAAGAAAGACTAGAAGAAAATATGTTCGCAGGAGATGAATAAATCAATATTAGTACAAAGAAAGGTTATATTTATGTTAGAAATACAAATAAATTGCCTAGAATATAAATTATAACATGATATAATTACAATATAAATCAAATGAATAAAGAAAAATTGCAGTGTGTCGTAAATAGTAAATAGTGTCGCCACTTGGCCAGAATGTAAGTTTTCTTGTATAAATAGAGGGTTTTCCCTCATAATAAAATCATCATTTACAAGCAACTCTTTTCTCTTTAAATATTCTCTCCAAACCCCAAATTAGTATCAGAGCTACAAGGTATATATAAAGTTAAAAAAATCTATGGAAAACCAAGCAGAAGTACACAATATACAGAAACAGTATACTCATTTTTATTAATGAGTAGCTAAATTGATTTATTCCTAATAATCTCTTGTTGATTATAATTGTTTATTATGTTTTAATAATGTTATAATAACCATCTTTAGAAGGTTTTCTACAGAAATATTCTGATAGTCAGTATACCCAGACTATGCCATCCTAATGTTGAAACCCGGTAGGCAAGAAGGCCAATTAGGGGAGTAAACAGATTGAGGCGTTGTTAGGGTAACTAACAAAGAAGAAAACCGTAGTAGTGACTAGACGAGATATATTAAATTATTATTATTACATATAAATAAGTATAAATATTAAGAGGTTAGAAGGAATAAATTTTAGCGAAAACTGTTAAAATGAATTCTTATTTATTAAAAGATGATGTTAACTACAAAATATTAATTCTTTATATATTAAAAAATCTTAATACCGATATAAAAGAATAATTTATGAAAAATTATACATGACGAATAATCGAAGAAATAATTCACGGTTGGCAGAATTAATTATACAGATGATTTTGACATAGATTTATATGATGATCTAGAATTATCATAGATCAATGATATATTATTTATATTACAACTCTGGAGGAAAACTATAGAAGAAATAGATCTACTTGAAAAATTACTAATTGAAAATGTAAACAAATATTTAAAAACTAGAGAGGAAGAATATTTAGAATATATAGAAATAACGCTAATGAAATACAAAGATTAAATCTAATTAAAAAAGAATATATGAAAAATATTTTATTCTTTTTAATATGAAAGATAATTCAAATAAGTAACTACTATAAAAAACAAGATAGAAAGAAAATACGAAAGACACAGAAAAAGTTAAAAAACTATATATGGAATATGAACTATTACAACTTACTAAAAAAGATACTAGCAAAGCAAACTTTTTGATAAATATAATTTCTAAAACAGATAAATATGTTTGTTACCTGAAAAAACAATATGAACAAAGAATTATATAAGCAACAACTGATAGAAAAATAATAGAAAAAAGACAAGAGTTAAAATATAGAAAAGAAAGACTAGAAGAAAATATGTTCGCAGGAGTATGTAATAAATCAATATTAGTACCAAGAAAGTGATATTTATGTTAGAAATACAAAATAATTGCCTAGAATATAAATTACAACATGATAAAGTTACAACATAATCATAATGATAAAGAAGAATTTGCAGTAGACCAAAAAACATATAAAATAAGATGGATTAGTAATAAAATAATATTTTCAAATTTAGGAAGACGATATAAAAAAATAGGAGAAAACTGTATTTGATGTTAGAAAAAGAAACAGCAAATCAGAAGATAGTTAACAGCTATGATAATAGAACTAAAGGAAAAACGAAGAAATTGATAAATCAAAAGAGATTGAAAAAATAAAAAATACAAGCAAAGCAGGAAGTACAACATCTAGAAGAATTAAAAAAATACAAAATAAGTGAATTAGAAAAATAATATAGCTAAATCTAAAACTTATTATATGAAACTAAACAAAAGAAAAACAAATAGAAAAAGAAAAAGAAAAGAATTTGAATTGACCAATGAAATAAATAAAATGAAATAAATATTAAATGAAACTTGAAATAGACGAAATAGATGAATGAATGAATCAGAACAATGAATGATCAAAAATCAGAAATAAAGTGATATAAGTGAAACATACACAGAAATTTTAGAACAAGTAAATAAGCCGAAAAAATAGAAATAAATACAGAGAATATAAATCAACCTAGACATCAAAGGTTAAACTCGGATAATATCCTAGAAATAATCCCAGACGGACAGCACCAACTTATATACAGACAATTATGAAAATCAGATAGAACAAATATATCAATGGAATAGTAGACTAAATAAAAAAGGACGCCTAGCAAACTGAACAATATAACTTTTAGATCTAGATTGTGTTATAGATAATAAATAAAGTAATCTACATGGGTAGGAAATATATCTAAACAATTAATTGATAATAAAATAACAACAAAAGAACACCAAGATATATAGAAAGAACATTTGTTGGAACAACAAATTATGGATAGAAATTACCCCAGAAAAGTTTAGAACACTTAGGAGTGATAAGAAATAGATGGATCACCATCAACAACAAATATAGACATACTAGATAAATATGAATTAGCAATAACGAAATGAATTTGGTGCATGACTACAGAAATAAAAGAACAAAATAGAGAAAAAAAATAAATAGACAATTATGACAAATTAACTATATGTAAAATGTGTTATATAGAAGAATACACATGTGCATTTAAAGAATATTATTACAAAGCAAGATATGATATAAATGAAGCAAAAGAAATAAGACAACAATATTTTACAAAACTACCAGAACCATTTAGTACAAAATTAATAAAGATTGGAACAATGAAGGATTAACACGATACTTTAGGAGCTAGAATAAACTTCTACATCAATGTTTGTACATAATGTGAAAACCAAAAAGAAAAAATAAAAATGGAGAAAGTACAACTTAAAATTTATCATGTTGTAAAGATAAAACAGCACCACAGTTTGGTTGTACAGATAAATATTATAAAAAACCTAAACGATACAACAAGTATAGAAAAACCAAAACTAGATATAAATACAAAAAACCAAGACAACGATATTATGTAAAAAATTATAAACTAAAAAAGACCTTATAGACCAAAGAGAAAACTATCAGACTGTACTTTTATAACTGCCGGAATTAGGACATTTAGCTAGAAATTGTAAGTTACCTAAAAATTCAAAAGGAAAACAAATGCAGAAGTAATTATAGATAATGAAAATACATGCAGATAGATACATAGACTATGAATTAAGTGAAAATGATAGTATATATGAAGTATCGGATATAGAACAATAATAGAAATGAAAAAAATAGTATTGAACTAGAAATGAGAAATGAATGAAGAAATCTAATTCTGAAATGACATAAAAATAAGATCTAAAGAAGAATATCAAAATGAAGAATTAGCAGAACAAAAATTATATTTGATAATACATTTTTGAACAAATAAAAGGAAAAGAATGAGATTTAAGTGTTGAAAAAGTACTTGAAATACCTACAATAAGAAATTGGTTCAAAAGACAAAAAGATGAATACTATGTAGTTAGCCAAAAAGAACACATCATAGATTGTAAATATACAAAAGGAAAAGCACAAATACCTATATTAAATAAGAGAAATAATAAAGAAATACAAGATATAAAAGTAAAAACACCCATAAAATACGTACACTTAGGAGGAACAGAAATATTGATAAAAGCTTGTTTAGAGAAGGAATAGATACACCTATTTGAAATATATTTAGCAGATGATAGAATCATATATCCTATAGAAAAAAGTGTAATTAGTGCAGTAAGAGGAACTTAATATACCAAAAATTTAAATTTATAAAAGTGCCAATTACTCAGTAGCATTAACAGATAGAAACATAGATAAATCATTAGTTCTATATTTGAAAATGTCTGGAATAGAACTAGCACCAGGCAGTAAAATATTTACAGCAAGATGTAAAAACCTATATATACTAACAACAAAACACAAAGTAACAGCAAGGAATAACATTGATAAATAAAAATAGAAAATCCTTTTGAAAAGAATAATTGCTATAATAGATAATAATGATTATAGCTACAAGAAATTGACATAGAAGAAGATTTAGAATTGTAAAAGAAAGATTGAGTACTTCAAGTGTACCAAATACATTTACTAGAACTACCTCATCAAGAGCAAGCACATCTAAAAGGAACTATGAAATCTCGAAAAATTTATTAAATACAGAAGAAACAACACTATACCACTATTTTATAACAGGAATAATAGATCAAAGAAAATATAAAATTTTAATAAATACAGGACAAGAAGAGAATTATATAACAAGAGAATTAGTATTAGAAACAGAAATTATGAAAACAGGACACTTATGCCCTGGATTACCTAGTGAGATAATAAACACAAGCGAAGAAGTAACAGAAAAAGAAATAATTATAGGAGGAATACCAATAGTAATATCATTTAAAATCTACCAAGGAAGCAATAATATTACTCTAGGAATAAAATGATTAGAAAAGGTTAAACCATATAGAAGAAGAATCTAAACAACTAACAGCATTTACTGTACCACAAGGATTTTATGAATGGAATGTTCTACCATTTGGATATAAAAATGCACCAGGAAGATACCAACATTTTATGGATAAATATTTTAATCAATTAGAAAATTGTATTGTATATATAGATGATATATTATTATACTCAAAAGCACAAGATGAACATATCAGGTTATTAGGAAAATTTATACACATAATTAAACATTCTGGTATAAGCCTAAGTAAAAAGAAAGCAGAAATTATGAAATCTCAGATAGAGTTTCTAGGAATACAAATAGATAAAAATGGAATAAAAATGCAAACTCACATAGTACAGAAAATAATTACCCCTGATGAAAATATAGATACAAAAAAGAAATTACAATCCTTCTTAGGATTAGTAAACCAAGTAAGGGAATATATACCAAAATTAGCAGAACATTTAAAACCATTACACAAAAAACTTAAGAAATATGTTGAATATTATTTTGACAATAAAGATAAAGAACATATAAAACATATTAAAACCTTATGTAAAAAACTACCAAAACTATATTTTCCTGATGAAAACAAATTATATACTTATATTGTTGAAACAGATTCGAGCAATCACAGTTATGGAGGAGTCATAAAATATAAATATGAAAAAGAAAAAATAGAACACCATTGCAGATATTACTCAGGATCATATAAAGAAGCACAATTAAAATGGGAAATAAATAGAAAAGAATTATTTGGATTATATAAATGTTTATTAGCTTTTGAGCCATATATTGTTTACAACAAATTTATTGTAAGAACAGATAATACGCAAGTAAAATGGTGAATAATGCGAAAAATACCAGACTCAGTAACAACAGAGGAAATAAGAAGGCTTGTATTAAATATACGAAATTTTACATTTACAATTGAGATAATAAAAACTGATGAAAATGTTATTGCAGACTACCTATCAAGACAAAAGAACCCAAACTGAGCCAGAAAAAGATACAATGGAAGAAATACTCAAAGCTATTACTACACTTTCCACAAAAGTGGATAGTATGGATAAAGAGATACAAAAAATGAAAAATATAAGTCAGCAGCATGCAGAACTATGTCGATCGGAAGACAAAAAAATTCCAGAGCTACAAGGAGACGTTGTGAAACTCCATAAAACCCATGATAATGTTTGTTTAAATGCAGCTACAGCCAGCACATCTACAACAAAAGGAGTCAGTGGAATAAGATATATGAATTCAAATATGAACAAAATCTTTGATAAACCATTTATTCCGAAAAACCAAAAAGACCAATTATTTATACCACCACAGACAACTAGTTACTCAGAAAGTTTAAACCAAGATAAAAAAGCCTACAACCACATAACCCGCTCATATATTGAAAATCTATATAAAATCCAAAACTATTTAAACTCAACACCAAGATCTACAACTACTAAAGACCCTCATACTGATTTTATAACCCAAAAACTACAAGGATATAATAAATTAATAGCGCAACCAGGCACCAATGCAAATCTAGTAAAAACTTGTTATAGTTATGGATTACTTAACACAGTTTATACCCAAACATGAGATGAAATATCAACTATACCGGAGCTATACAAAGCCTTTATGAACTATAAAAGAATTACTAAAGGAACATTATTTTATAAAAAGTTTTAGTCAGCACCAGCAAAGATATTATTTGATGAAATAAAGCCAATTATACAAGTTATAAAAATTGGTTTGACTAGAGATATGATAATTCCGGAAGATATTGGGACACAGCAAGAAATACAAAAAATTGAGATACCAGAATTCTACGCCAACAAGAGAGTTATTGGAATAGCAACTATTCTAAATGAATTAACCAATAATTATTTAAATGGAAATTCAGTATGGAGCTATTTTGTACGAGAACAAGTTATGATATACTCAAATTCCAGAGAAGTTAGAGAACAAGATATGGAAGAGATACGCCAATGGATACTTAGTTTACTCAAGCCAGAGCAAAAACCAACAACAAGAGCATTAAGGAAAGAGTTTATTTCGGAAAACTTATTAACCATATATTGCAAAATAATTGGACAAAAATATCCTGACCATATATGTTCAAAATGTCAAGGAGAAAATAATATCATACCAGATGTCCAAATCGAATGAATAAAGCTACAAGGAAAGCAGAAAAAGAAGAATATAGAAAAAAAGAAAATGTATAAATAGTAAGAGTCATTATGTAAAAGTTGTTTATTTTCTAGTGTAATAAGAGTCATTCATGAACAGTAAAGGTCGTTCATGAAAGGTCATCTGTGAATAGTAAGGGTCATGTATAAATAGTAAGAGTCATTATGTAAAAGTTGTTTGTTTTCTAGTGTCGGCCAAAATAAAAAAGGCCATGTGTAAAGTATAAATAAAGTAGTGACATTGGTCAAAATGATCACATAATGTCTATCAACAACACATTGAGGTATCCACCCTCTTAAGACCATATTACACTTTCAAGTATAGACCACACAACACAATTTAGTATAAGAGACAATACATTCGTCACATTACATTCAAGATTCCTAGCCTTAGCTATTCACACATTCACATAGGGGTAAGTAGGTAAGGGATTATCAACCATTATAACTCATCAATGGCAGAACCTACACCTTACCCTAGCATCGATATACGTATAACCTAGATCACAACTAGAATAGGAAAGTAGGTATAAGCTTCACATAGTGTGATCATCATAACCACATATTCATATATTCATCAATTTCCATTCAAGGCCATAATCAACACATATATAGATTGACAAGAAGTAAACACCGCCACCATAAGTGGACCATACCACACAGTGCCATACAAGGCTTCATCAACTATCAATACTATAAGAAAAGTAGAGAGGAAGAACCATTCTTACCACTTCATTATTCTTTGATCATCATTGATTAATAGACTCTTTTAATCATAAATAAATTATAGGGAATTATCTACATATAAGTTTAGTCATGCAAGAAACCATGTACACGTCTCTACAAGATCATACTATAACATAATACAAGGCATCACATATATACTAGATAGTAGAGAGTCACAGATCACTTACTAATATTCTTTACTTTGATTACCATGATTATTATTCATAATATGCCAATAAAACAAACCTAGGGCAGTAGCTAATGACATAATAATCAATACTAAATCATGCTTTATCTACCCTAAATTGAGATCACATTATGTTCATAGCATTATCAACCTTTAGGCTAAAATATATAGATTAATACTTATCAAGATTCCTTCGATTTTATCATCAAGAGTTTATAACCACAATTTATTCATAACATCAACCTATGACAGTATCTATAATCATCTTAACCTAATCGAATTCAACATTCAATCATTATAAAGGCAATGTTACAGTGAACACCTGGAGATCTAAGCTAGTCACCTTCACATCTTCATACATTGATCCACATGGATCCTTCATCATCAATTAATCATCAATACACGTAAATAACAGTATACATAAGCAATTCAATGTAAGAGAATCACAATTTAACCAATAACAAGCCACAATCACAACGCCCATGCAAGGGCTAAATCAAGTTTGGGAAGGGACATGGGTTCATCATGCAATAGGATTGAATATCACGGTAAAATCAGTATATAATCATCCATACATTAATATTATGCTTTTGAAATTTATTTAAGAAAGAACCCATGGCTAGTTTGAAGAAGAAGAGACTTGATCATGAAACTTCTTTGAAAACTTTGAGATTAACTCTCCAATTGAAAGGTTACTTAGAGATGAAGGATCACCATACATTTATCTAGATTAAAACCTCTAAAACTTGATGAAGAACTCATAGGAAATCCAAGCTCCAAGTTTTTCTTGAGCTTCACCATCAATGGATGTTTCTAGGGAGAATTAGTTTTGGAGGGAAAGTTTATTTTGTGTGAATGGGATTGAGAATGGGTTGTTCACGTTTTTGATCACTTATATAAACCCAAAAATATCTAATTAAATCAAGTAGGTTCAGTTTAGGACGTGGGGTGAATTTCCCATTCACCCCTTAAATAAAAATGTCGCAGGCATGCAGTTGCAGGCAACCATCGACGGACAACATTGACTGGATGACGGGGCGTTCTGCTGCTCCGTCGTTGGTGATTGCAGCTCCTGTTGGTGGCTTAATATCCTGAGTGTAAGTGTCAACCTACTCCTCAAATCGACGGGGCGTCGATGGACTGAAGAGGCGTCAATAGAGCTCGTCGATTGACACTGCCAAGACAGTGTCTCGACAGCCTTTGGGTCCTTCTTGTGGGACCTTTTGCGGGGCCCTTGGGAAGTCGTACCCAGGCGTTCCCAACGTAAATATGAACATTAAAAATTGAAGGACCTTCCACATCAGTTTCACCAAAAAAAACTACACGCAACACGTCCAAACATGCTAGGCCTCATCAAGACACACACATGCATGTCTCAAGGACTATCTTTCGAACGTCGTAGACGTTCTTAGACGTTTGACCTCCAACCTTCATGAAACTCACTATAATACATATAAACCTCATTATAACTCATTTTAAGACTTCATAAGCTTATGACATACAAATATAAGCACGTATAGACACACGAGGCACATAGGTGACTAGTCGTCGAACGTTTTGATTGTCCCTTGACGTTTGACTTCCAAATCATGTCAAACTTTACAAAATGACTCAATAAAATATTATAAACCATTATAGAATCTTAGACAATTATTAAAAACATGTTAGGCTCTAGACACCCTAACTCATTTTGTGGGTCATACATTCATGTTTTGGTACTACCTTGGCAAGTAATATGCCTTCTTTCGGTGTAAGGTTCCTTGACACCGGATTTCACATTAGCTCATGTGGTATATGTCGGTTAAGTCAAGATGTTCCCAAAAAGGTAAAAGGAAGTTATAAAGTGAACTCTAACTAGGATGACTTATGGGGTTTGTCTTAATCTAGGTAGGGGTATGAGACTCTACCTATACATTGAACCAGTTAGCCTTGAGGGAAATATTAGAAGTATGTTATTATGTGCTTATATGCTTATAAATGTAAATGATATGTATATGTTGATCTTACATGTTAATGATACTATATGATATGGGTTTCACTTATGAACATGTGGTTGATCTCTATTGCTAAAATATTATGATGTTATGAACTCTATTGCATACTTGATGATATTATAACTTGATGATAAGAGTGGTATTGATTATGTGTTCAATAATTTGGATATGCATATTGAATTGACAAGACTTGGTATTGTTGGTCTTGTGATGTACATGAACTTGACTTAAAAAATATGTGCTTATTTACTTGTGTTGGTTCTTGAATATGCATAAGGCTTTTCAAAGTAAATTGACATGCTTTTATCAAATGTCCTCTTTTAGCATGACTTATATCTTGTGTGTGCATATGTGCCTATACATATTACCACTGATGTGCTAACCCTATTTCTCCCTTTGTCCCAGACATTTTAGGTTTCGACCATTGAGGAGATTGTGACCATTTGAAGAAGGCTTGGAATCTCATACTCCAAGTTGGGTTGGTACTCACCACTTCGAGGTCAATACCACTTTCTAGAATTGGATGTTGATTAGTATTAAAGATACTTTATTCATTCTCTTTCATTTTAGTACTATGATTGTATATCCTATATGTGGCTTTTATTGTATTGATGTATGGGTTATGCCCAATTGGTTATACTATTGTTTAGATGGTTTAATATAAAACATCCATTTTAAGACTATGTTATGTATCTTATATATGTTTGCCATAAAAGTAGAAGACTATGTAATCTTCTTATACAAAGGGTCTATGTATACTCGGTATAAATTTATTATGTGTAAGCGAGAGGTCTAAGTAAACCTCATGAAGTAGTGTAGATGAAAAGTTTTCAATTTTCCACATTTTTAACCTATGAATGTAATGTTGAATGCTAAGAGGCTAGTCCTAGTCCTCTCCGAGGACAGAGATGCTAGTTACGTCTAGGGGGTACTTCCCGGATGTGACAAATTTAGTATCGGAGCATGAGGTAACATATTCCTAGGAAATAAACCACGTCTATGTATATTCTTATTCATAATTGTGAAGCGCGCCACACTTATGAATGAGAGACTATGAGATGCTTAGAAACTCTCATCTTTTTGTATTCCGATGTCGTTCCTCTAGAATCTTATTATGTGCTTTCACCTAAACCTTGTATCATGGTTAAAGCTATTAATACTCAAAGGGAAGCGGCAAGAAGGGCTGAAGAAGGCATTTCTAATGTAGGAGCTAATGACAACCAAGCTCTTCCACAAGACAACCAAGTGCCTCCACTTGAAGAAGTTGCTATGTACGATCATGTTCCGGTTGTTCCTCCACCGATGACCGATGGAGAGATAAGGGTGTCTTTTCTCAATTTGGCCCAAGCCATGACCTCTCAAGCCAATGCCGTCACTTCTCAATTCCAAGCCGTGATGGCTCAAGTGAATAGGGAGGTTGAAACCCGAGTGCCTCATCATGTCAACAACATGGCATCTCGCTTGAGAGACTTTACTAGAATGAATCCACCTATGTTCTTCGGATCCAAATCGGGTGAAGACCTGATGATTTCCTCGATAAAGTCTATAAGATTCTTTATGCTATGGGTGTGACCTCAATTGAGAAGGCCGAGCTAGAGGCCTATCAACTCAAAGATGTGGCCCAAACGTGGTAAATGCAATGGAGGGATAATTGGGCACTTAGAAGTGGTCTGGTGACTTGGGAGATCTTCAAGAAGGCTTTCCTTGATCGTTTCTTTCCTAGAGAGTTGAGGGAAGCTAAGGTGGAAGAATTCATAACCCTTCGTCAAGGAGGTATTAGGGTACTTGACTATTCCTTAAAGTTTACTAAATTGTCCAAGTATGCTCCATTATTGGTGTCTAACCCAAGGGATGTGATGAGTCATTTTCTTACGGGGTGTCCGAAGACTTGGTTGAGGAATGTCATTCGGTTATTCTTCATGATAATATGAATATCTCTCGTCTCATTGTTGATGCTCAACAGGTGGAAGAGAGTAGGCTAAGGAGAAAGAGTAGGGAGGCCAAAAAGGCAAGATCTTTTGAAAGTGGTTCTTCAAAGGGTAGGCTTGACATTCAGGACAAGCCAAGGTTCAAGAAGAGGTTTATATCCTGATGATAGAGTTTCTAACCCTAAGTCTCAAAAGGGAAGAGGTACTAGCTCACTAATCAAGAAGCCAACTTGTGGAAAGTGTGGCAAGAAGCATTATGGTGATTGCTTTATTGGGACGGACAATTGCTTTGGGTGTGGAAAGAGTGGCCATACGTTTAAGGATTGTCCTAATTTGAAGGGGCAAGACAAAGGTAGCGGGCAAGCTCAAGCTAGTGCTTCTAATGTGGATCCTCCAAACAAGAATCACTTTTATGCACTTCGCTCTAGGGGTGAACAAGATAGTTCTCCCGATGTGGTGACCGGTATGTTACAAGTCTTCTCTATTTATGTATATGCTTTACTTGATCCGGGTGCTAAATTATCATTTGTTACTCTTCTGTAGATAGAAAGTTTGATATTTTTCCCAATATCTTGAATGAACCTTTTATGGTGTCCACCTCGGTGGGTGAGTCGGTGGTTGCAAAGAGGGTATATAGGAATTGCCCTGTTAAATTTCCCAATAGAGTTACTCATTATAAATTAGTAGAACTTGTTATGGTTGATTTTGATGTTATTTTAGGGATGGATTTGTTGCATTATTTTTTTGCTTTGATTGATTGTATAACAAGTTTTGTCAAGTTCAATTTTCCAACTGAACCCCTCTTAAAGTGGAAGGGAGGAAATTCTATTCCTAGAGGTCGTATCATCTATTGTCTGAAGGCTTGTAAAATGATCTCAAAAGGGTGTTTATATCACATTGTAAGAGTGAAAGACTTAGACTCCAAAAATACTCCACTTGAGTCGGTCCCTGTGGTAATGGAATTTCAGGAGGTCTTTCCTAATGATCTTCTCGGAATCACTCCAGAACGGGAAATTGATTTTGCTATTGACTTTCTAACGGATACCAACCCCATTTGAATTCCTCCTTATTGGATGGCTCTGGCTGAATTGAGAGAGTTAAAGGCTCAACTCAAGGACTTACTAGACAAAGGCTTCATTAGACCTAGTATTTCTCCATGGGGTGCACTGCTATTGTTTCTGAAGAAGAAGGATGGGTCCCTTAGAATGTGCATTGATTATCGCCAACTCAATAAAGTCACTATTAAGAACAAGTATCCTCTTCGTCAGATTGATGACTTGTTTGATCAACTCCAAGGGGCAAGTTACTTTTCTAAGATTGACTTGAGATCGGGGTATACCGAACTAGATATGGTTACTATGAGTTCTTAGTATTGTCCTTTGGTCTCACTAATGCCCCGACGGTGTTTATGGACCTCATGAATAGGGTATGTCAAAGTTACCTAGATTCATTTGTCATTATCTTCATTGGCGACATCTTGGTATATTAGGAAAGTGAGGGTGAACACATGGACCATTTGAGAGTGGTTTTCCATGTGCTTAAAGAACACCAACTATTTGCCAAGTATAGCAAATGTGGGTTTTGGTTGAGGTCGGTGGCGTTTCTTAGTCTTATCATCTCTAGTGAGGGAGTTGAGGTTGATCCAAGAAAAATTGGCCTAGACCATTGACTCCAATCGACATTAGGAGTTTCTTGGGTCTAGCGGGCTATTATAGGAGGTTTGTGGATGGTTTTGCGTCCATTGCTTCTCTATTGACTACATTGACCCAAAAGAGTGTAAAATTTGAGTGGTCGGAGGCATGTGAAAGAAGCTTCCATATTTTGAAAGATAGGCTTACTTCCGCTACGGTATTGACTCTATCATACGATACTAAAGGCTTCGTTATCCCGAATGGGCTTGGGGTGTGTTCTAATGCAACATGGGAAAGTAGTAGCCTATGCCTCTAGACAACTTAAGCTGAATGAGAAGAATTATCCAACTCATGATCTTGATTTAGCGGCCGTGGTATTTTCCTTAAAAATATGGATATATTACTTGTATGGTGTTCATGTGGATGTGTCTATCGACCACAATAGTCTTCAATATGTGTTTACTCAAAAAGAGTTAAATCTCTTACAAAGAAGGTGGTTGGAAGTTTTGAAAGATTTCGACATGAGTGTCCTCTATCACCCCGAAAATGCCAATGTGGTTGCGGATGCTCTAAGTCGTATGACCATGGGTAGTGTGTCTCATGTAGAAGAAGCCAAGAAATACCTAGTGAGAGATGTTCATAGGTTGGCTCTCTTGGGTGTTGGATTGGAAGATTCCCCAAATGGTGGTTTCATAGTCCATCATAACTCCGAATCGTCTTTGGTGGTTGAGTTGAAGTCTAAACAACACCTTGATAAACCATTGATGGAGTTGAAGGAATCGGTTCTTGGTAAGATAAATGAGTCATTTTCTTTTGGGGGATGGTGTTTTGAGGTACAAATGAAGGTTGTGTTTTCCCAATGTTGATGACTTGAGAAACCAGATCCTTGAAGAAGCTCATGGTTCTCGTTAATCCATTTATCCGGGCTCTAATAAGATGTATCATGATCTTATAGAAGTGTTTTGCTGGGAAAACATAAAAGGGGATATAGCGGAATTTGTAGCAAAATGTCCAAATTGCCAATGAGTGAAAGCTGAACACCAAAAGTTGGGTGGTTTACGTCAAGGAATCCAAGTTCCCACTTGGAAGTGGGAAGACATTGACATGGATTTCATGGTAGATTTGCCTCGGACACAAAAGCAACATGACTCCATATGGGTGGTTGTGGCTAGGTTGACCAAATCCGTTTATTTTATTCCCGTCAAGTCCACATCTCCGCGGAGGATTATGCAAGGATCTTTATAGATGATATTGTTTGTCGCCATGGTATCTGTATCATATCGAATAGGTGTGCACAATTCACATCTAGATTTTGGAGGTCGTTCCAAAAGGGTTTGGTACCAAGGTGAAACAAAGCATCGGTTTTCATCCTCAAACGGATGGTCAACCGTAACGTACAATTCAAACCCTTCAGGATATGCTTAGAGCTTGTATAATTGACTTCAAGAGAAATTGGGATAAACATTTGCCTTTGGTTGAATTTTCCTATAATAATAGTTACCATTCATCGATAACTATGGCTCCTTTTGAGGCCTTGTATAGTAGGAGATGTGGATCTCCAATTTTATTGTTTAAGCAGGCGAGTCTTCAATTTTTGGTCCCGAATTGAATAATAAAACTTTAGAGAAAGTTTATTTGATAACAAACCGATTGAAAACAGCCAATAGCTGGCAAAAGTCTTATTCTGACAATAGAAGGAGGGACTTAGATTTGAAGAAGGTGATAAAGTGTATCTAAAAAATTCACCTATGAAAGGGGTGGTGAGATTTGGCAATAAAGGAAAGTTGAGTCCTTTTTATGTGGATCCTTTTCAAATTTTGCAAAGGGTTGGTAAGATTGCATATGGGTTGAGGTTACCTAGTGAATTGGCTTCGGTTCATCTGGTGTTCCATGTCTCCATGCTTTAGAAGTGTATCGGTGATCCCGAGTCCATTATGCCTATTGAGGGTCTAGGTTTTGATGAGAACCTCTCCTATGAAGAGGTTCCAATGGAAATCCTTGATCGTCAAACGAAAAGGTTAAGGAACATAGAGGTGGCCTCCGTAAAAGTCCTATGGAGAAACCACTTAGTTGAGGGAGCAACATGGGAGGCCGAGGCCGACATCGACATGAAGTCCCGTTATCTTCATATCTTTGATAACTAAGGTTTGTTGTTCCTATTAATAATGAATAAATTGAACTTTTGCTTGTTTTCAAGTATGTGCATATTTTGGTAAAGTTAGTATCAAAATGAGCTATTATAAAAGAGGCTTTTGTATTAACTTGCACTTATGTGAAATATATGTTTTGTCTTCTTGAGATTTTTCATCTATTGATGTTGTCTTAGGAAGAATAGCATGGTGAATCTTTAATATCATTTTGAGCTCATGTAGATATTGAAAGGATAGTTCCTCATAATGTGTTATAAAATTGTTGAGCTCTTATGTGTTGTGACTGGAGTTGCTATGCGTAATGATATGTTATGCGTTCAAGGGAGTTGCGAAGTACTCCTAAGGGTTGTGACCCATAATATTGATATTCATGATGTTTGTTGGGCTGCTAGTATTGATTCTATCCTTTCCCTTAAAAATATTTTAGTGTCATAATGGGACGAATGTTCCTAAGGGGGGATATGTAATATTCCGAAAGTCTAAAGCCTAATCTAGAGCCTAACATGTTGGTATAAGGTTAAAAAAACTGTAATAAGGCCTAAAATAAAGTTAATAAAACAATTAGAGAGTTTTAGAGTCAAGACGTCAAGAAACGTCCAAGACATCTGGAAGCTAGTCTAATTTAACTAGTGAAACGTCCTTAGGTTTCGTGAAGGTCTGGAGGTGTTGTATAAGGTCTAAAACTTGTAAAATGACTTTCAATAGGTAAAATGAAGTAATAAAGTTAACTCTAACTAGGATGACCTAAGGGGTTTGGCTTAGTCTAGGTAGGGGTATGCGACTCTACTATACATTGCAACAGTTAGCCTTGAGGGAAGTCTTAGAAGGATGTTATTTTGTGCTTATATGATTATAAATGTAAATGATTTGTATATGTTGATCTTACATGTTAATGATACTATGTGATATGGGTTTCACTTATGAGCATGTTGTTGGTCTCTGTTTCTAAAGTATTATGATGTTATGAACTCTATTGCACACTTGTTGATATTACAGCTTGATGATAAGAGTGGTCTTGATTTTGTGTTCAATAATGTGGATATGCATGTTGACTTGACTAGACTTGGTATTGGTGGTCTTGTGATGTACATGGTCTTGATTTAAGGAATATGTGCTTATTAACTTGTGTTGGTTTTTGAATATGCATAAGGCTTTTCAAAGTAAATTGACATGCTTTTATAAAATGTCCTCTTTTAGGAAGACTTATATGTTGTGTGTGCATATGTGCCTATACTTAGTACTAGTGATGTGCTAACCCCATTTCTCCCTTTGTCCCAAACATTTTAGGTTCCGGCCATTGAGGAGATTGTGGCCATTTGAAGCAGGCTTGGAATCTAAGTTTCCAAGTTGGGTAGGTCCTCACCACTTCGAGGGCAATACCACTTTCTAGCATTAGATGTTGATTAGTATTAAAGACAGTTTTTTTCATTCTCTTTCATTTGAGTACTATGACTGTATAGCCTATATGTAGCTTTTATTGTGTTGATGTATGGGTTATGCCCAATTGGTTATACTCTTGTTTAGATGGTTTAATATGAGACATACGTTTTAAGACTATGTTATGTATATATGTGGCATAAAAGTACAAGACTATGTAATCTTCTTATACTAAGGGTACATGTATACTCGGTATAAATATATTGTGTGTAAGCGAGAGGTCTAAGTAAACCTCATGAATAGTTTTAAATTTTCCGCATTTTTAACCTATGAATGTAATATTGAATTCTAAGAGGCTAGTCCTAGTCCTCTCAGCCGAAGACGATGCTGGTTACGTCTGGGGGGGTACTTTCCGGATGTTACAAACTTTGTATCAGAGCATGAGGTTAAATATCCCTAGGAAAGATGTTTCATTAAACCACGTCTATGTAGATTCATATTCATAATTGTGAAGCGCGCCACACTTATGAATGTGAGACTATGAGATGCTTAGAAACTCTCATCTTCTTGTATTCTGATGTCGTGCCTCTAGAATCTTGTTATGTGCTTTCACCTAAACCTTTTATCGTGGTTATAGGTGTGAATACTCAAAGAGAAGCGGCAAGAAGGACTGAAGAAGGCATTGCTAATGTAGGAGCTAATGACAACCAAGATCCTCCACAAGAAAACTAAGTGCCTCCACTTGAAGAAGTTGCTATGGGCGATCAAGTTTCGGTTGTTCCTCCATCGATGACCTACGGCTAATTCCACTGTCGTCACTTCTCAAGTCCAAGCCATGATGTCTCAATTGAATAGGGAGGTTGAAACCCGAGTGACTCATCATGTCAACAACATGGAATCTCGCTTGAGAGACTTTACTAGAATGAACCCACCTATGTTCTTCGGCTCCAAATTGGGTGAAGACCCTGATGCTTTCCTCGATAAGGTCTATAAGATTCTTTATGCTATGGGTGTGACCTCAATTGACAAGGCCGAGCTAGCGGCCTAACAACTCAAATATGTGGCCCAAACGTGCTACGTGCAATGGAGGGATAATAGGTCACTTAGAGGTGGTCCGGTGACTTGGGAGATCTTTAAGAAGACTTTCCTTGATCGGTTCTTTCCTAGCGAGTTGAGGGAAGCTAAGGTTGAAGAATTCATCAACCTTCGTCAAGGAGGTATGAGTGTACTTGACTATTTCTTGAATTTTACTAAATTGTCCAAGTATGCTCCATTATAGGTGTGTAACCCAAGGGATGAGATGAGTTGCTTTCTTATGAGGTGTCCGAAGACTTGGTTGAGGAATGTCGTTCGTCTATGCTTCATGATATATGAATATCTCTCGTCTCATGGTTGATTCTCAACAAGTGGAAGAGAGTAGGCTAAGGAGAAAGAGTAGGGAGGCCAAGAAGGAAAGGTCTTTTGAAAGTAATTCTTCAAAGGGTAGGCTTGACATTCAAGACAAGCCTAGGTTCAAAAAGAGGTTTTTAAATAAAGTTCCCTCCATATTTCCCAAGGCTCGTGATGATAGGGTGTCTAACCCTAAGTCTCAGAAGGAAAGAGGTACTAGCTCACCAAGTAAAAAGTCAACTTGGGAAAAGTGTTGGAAGAAGAATTATGGTTATTGGCTTGTTGGGTCGGAAAATTGCTTAGGTGTGGCAAGACTGTCCATAAGGTTAGGGGTTGTCCTAATTTGAAGGGGCAAGACAAAGGTAGCGGTCAAGCTCAAGATAGTGGTTCTAATGTAGATCCTTTAAAAAAGAATCGCTTTTATGCACTTCGCTCTAGGTGTGAATTAGAAGTTCTCCCGATGTCTTTTGTTACTCCTTTGGTATTTAGAAAGTCTGATATTTTGCCCGATATCTTGACTGAACCTTTTATGGTGTCCACCCCGTGGATGAGTCGGTGGTTGCGAAGAGGGTATATAGGAATTGTCCTATAAAATTGCCCAATAGAGTTACTCATGTTGAATTAGTAGAACTTGATATGGTTGATTTTGATGTTATTTTGGGGATGGATTGGTTGCATGATTGTTTTGCTTCCATTGATGGTAGAACAAGAATTGTCAAGTTCAATTTTCCATATGAACCCGTCTTAGTGTGGAAGGGGGGAAATTCTATTCCTAGAGGTCGTATCATCTCTTGTATTAAGGCTTGTAAAATTATCTCAATAGGGTGTTTATATCACATTGTAAGAGTCAAAGACTTAAGACTCCGAAAATCCTCCCCTTGAGTCGGTCCCCGTGGTAAGTGATGTGAGGCCAAAATACACATTTTTATCATTATTTACCTCAAATTTATAATTTATATTTGTCCGTTTTGAGCATAAATTTTATGGATTGTGCTAAATTGCGTATTTTATTTGTAGAATTAATTTGGTGAAAAGATGAAGAAGTTTGGAGCTAAAACGAATTAAAGATTAAATGTTGAAGAAGGAAATCAAATATTACATATATATATATATATATATATATATATATATATATATATATATATATATATATATATATATATATATATATACACTCAATATAGTTGGACACGTGGCAGCCCTTATGCGCAACTCTAATTATGGAAAGCGGCGCAACAAAGAAATCAATTCCTTTCGAATTTTGTTTTCTAAATTTGTTGGACTCAATTAATTTATTTAGGGTTTTCTATATATATAAATAGGACATAAAAATCATTATTTGGGGGAGGCCAAGAACAAAGATACAAGACATAATATAAATTTTCTTGTAGCTTTTGAGCTTTGTAAGAGCAGTCGTAGAGGCCGGAGAATTGTGGTTTATTCTTTCTTCTCCTTTATTATTTATTTGTATTCGTGATTAATAAAATGATAGTTTAGCTATTTTTCATAACTTTTTATGATTAACACAAACATATTTATTTTAATAAATTTTGATTGTGTTTTTGAGATAATGAGTAGCTAAGCTCCACAAGTAGGTTTGTGGGAACCCTGAGCGATTAAGAAAGTATGAATAGTAATTAAGCAATTTTCAAATAGGTTGTTGCATGTAGTGATAATTCTTTTGCTTAAAAGTCTTTTTAACGAGTGAACGCTTTAAAACTCGCCTTGTTGCTACTTGCCGGACCAAGGTGGTAGCTAATAAGAAAAGAATTATCAACATAGATTTAGTAGGATACTATCTAATAGGCTAGGTTTGATTGGTGCGAAGTAATAACTAAGTCATACATCGATAATGATGCATAATATGAAGTAAAGGTAAGGGTTAGTAAATTATGCACACGTAGCCGGACCAAGGTACGGGGTGAAATTCTCTAGATGCCGGACCTTGGATTTAGAGATATATAACTTATCACTTTGCATGCATAACACTAGGGAAGAGTTTCTATTACTAGGATTATCACGTTATGAGCCTATGTGGAACACATTCCTAGTTATTTTTATTAATTTGGATATAAATTAATACTTAGTTCAAACTATTTTTTTATTGTTTTTATTTTTATTTCAATTTAAAAAACCCCATTTTTATATAACGACTATCAAGTTAAATATTTTCTATTGATAATATTCTTCCATATTTTCTGTGGGATCGACCTCGACTCATAGTTCGGTAAATATATTGCATACTATCGTTTATATTTCTTTTCAAGAAGTATATTTGAACGTTATCAATAACGGAATTTCCGGAGGTCTTTCCTAATAATCTTCCCGGAATTCCTCCCGAACGGGAAATTGATTTTTGGTATTGACTTTCTACCGGATACCAACCTTATTTCAATTCCTCCTTATCGGATGGCTCCAGCCGAATTGAAAGAGTTGAAGGCTGAACTCAACGTCTTACTAGACAAAGTCTTCATTAGACCTAGTATTTATTCATGAGGCGCACCCATTTTATTTGTAAAGAAGAAGGATGGGTCCCTTAGAATGTGCATTGATTGTCGCTTACTCAATAAATTCACTATTAAGAACAATTATCCTCTCCCTCGGATTAACGATTTGTTTCATCAAGTTCGAGGGGAAAGTTACTTTTCTAAGATTGAATTGAGATTGGGGTATCACCAACTTAGGGTGAGAGGTTAGGATATACCAAAAACGGCATTCCAAACTAGATATGGTAACTATGAGTTCTTAGTAATGTCTTTTGGTCTCACTGATGCCCCGGCGGCGTTTATGGACCACATGAATAGGGTGTTTCGAAGTTATCCATATTCATTTGTCATTGTCATCATTGACGACATCTTCGTATATTCAAAAGGTGAGGGTGAACACATGGACCATTTGAGAGTGGTTTTGCAAGTGCTTAAGGAACACCAACTATTTTCCAAGTATAGAAAATGTGAGTTTTGGTTGAGGTCGGTGGCGTTTCTTGGTAATATCATTTCTAGTGAGGGAGTTGAGGTTTATCCAAGGAAAACTGAGGCGGTGAAAAATTAGCCTAATCCATTGACTCAAACCGACATTAAGAGTTTCTTGGGTCTAGCGGGCTATTATAGGAGGTTTGTGGATGGTTTTGCGCCCATTTTTTCTCCCTTGACTACATTGACCCAAAATAGTGTAAACTTTTAGTGGTCGGAGGCATGTGAAAGAAGCTTACAAATTTTGAAAGATAGGCTTACTTCCGCTCCGGTATTGACTCTATCGAAAGGTACTAAAAGCTTTGTTATATGTTGTGATGCATCCCGAGTGGTCTTGGGGTGTGTTTTATGCAACATGGAAAGAAGTAGCCTATGTCTCTAGACAACTTAAGGTGCATGAGAAGAATTATCCAACTTATGATTTTGAGTTAGAGGCCGTGGTATTTGCCTTAAAATTTTTGAGACATTACTTGTATGGTGTTCATGTGGATGTGACCGACCAAAAGAGTCTCCAATATGTGTTTACTCAAAAGGAGTTAAATCTCCGACAAAGAAGGTTGTTGAAATTGTTGAAATTTTTTGACATAAGTGTCCTCTATCACCCGGACAAGGCCAATGTGGTTGCGGATGCTCTAAGTCGAATGACCATGGGTAGTTTGTCTCATGTTGAAGAAACCACGAAAGATCTAGGGAGATATGTTCATAGGTTGGCTTGCTTGGGTGTTAGATTGGAAGATTCCCCAAATGGTGGTTTCATGGTCCATCATAACTCCGAATCTTCTTTTGTTGTTGAGGTGAAATCTAAACAACACCTTGATCAACCATTGATGGAGTTGAAGGAATCGATTCTTTGTAAGATAAATGAGTCATTCTCCTTAGGGGAGATGGTGTTTTGAGGTACCAAGGAAGGTTGTGTGTTCCCAATGTTGATGACTTGAGAAACCGGATCCTTGGGAAAGATCATGGTTCCCGTTATTTCATTCATACGGTCTCTACTAAGATGTATCATTATCTTAGAGAAGTGTTTTGGTGGGAAGGCTTAAAAGGGGACATAGCGGAATTTGTAGCAAAATGTCCAAATTGCCAACAAGTGAAAGCTGAACACCAAAAATCCGGGTGGTTTACTTCAGGAAATCCAAGTTTCCACTTGGAAGTGGGAAGACATTAACATGTATTTCGTGGAAGGTTTGCCTCGGACACAAAAGCAACATTACTCCATATGGGTAGTTATAGGTTGACCAAATCTGCTTATTTTATTCCCGTCAAGTCCACATACTCGGCGGAGGATTATGCAAGGATCTTTATTGATGAGAATGTTTGTCGCCATGGTATTCCGTCATCAATCATATCCGATATGGGTGCACAATTCACATCTAGATTTATGAGGTCGTTACAAAAAGGGTTGGGTACCAAGGTGAAGCTAAGCACAACTTTTCATACTCAAACGGATGGTCAAGCGGAACATACAATTCAAACCGTTGAGGATATGCTTAGACCTTGTATAATTGACTTCAAGGGAAATTGGGCTAAATATTCGCCTTTGTTAAAATTTTCCTATAATAATAGTTACCAGTCATCTATATCTATGGCTCTTTTTGAGGCCTTGTATGGTAGGAGATATAGATCTCCAATTGGATGGTTTGAAGTGGGCGAGTCTTCACATTTTGGTCCCGAATTGATTTATAAAACCTTGGAGAAAGTTCATATGATAAGAAACCGATTGAAAATAGCCTATAGCCGGCAAGAGACTTATGCCGAAAATAGGAGGAGGGACTTAGAATTTAAAGAAGGTGATAAACTGTATCTAAAAATTTCACGTATGAAAGGAGTGGTGAGATTTAGCAAGAAGGGAAGTTTAGTCCTCATTATGTGGGTCCTTATGAAATTTTTAAAAGGGTTGGCAAGGTTGCATCTGAGTTGAGGTTACCTAGTGTATTGGTGTCGGTTCATTCGGTGTTCCATGTCTCCATGCTTAAGAAGTGTATAGGTGATCCCAAGTCCATTATTATTATTGAGGGTCTAGGTGTGGATGAGAACCTCTCCTATGAAGAGGATCCAGTGGGAATCCTTGATTGTCAAGTTAAGAGGTTGAGGAAAAATGAGGTGGCCTCCGTAAAAGTCCTATAGAGGAACCACTTAGTTGAGGGAGCAACATGGGAGGCTGAGGCCGACATAAGTCCCGTTATCCTCATCTCTTTGATAATTAAGGTTAGTTGTTCCTATTAATAATGAATAAATTGAATTTTTTCTTGTTTTAAAGTATGTGCATATTTTGGTAAAGTTAGTGTCAAAATGAGCTATCATTAAAGAGGCTTTTGTGTTAACTTGCACTTATGTGAAATATATGTTGTGTCTTCTTGAGATTTTTGGTCTATTGATGTTGTCTTAGGAAGAATAGCATGGTGACTCTTTAATATCATTTTGAGCTCATGTAGATATTGAGAGGATAGTTCCTCATAATGTGTTATGAAATTGTTGAGCTCTTATGTGTTGTGACTGGAGTTGCTATGCATAATAATATGTTATGTGTTGAAGGGAGTTTGAAGTACTCCTAAGGGTTGTGACCCATAATAATGATATGCATGATGTTTGTTGGGCTGCTAGTATTGAGTCTATCCTTTCCCTTCAAAAGATATTAGTGTCATTCGGGGATGAATGTTCCTAAGGGGGGATAATGAAATACTCCAAACGTCTAAAGTCTAATCGAGAGCCTAAAATGTTGTTCTAAGGTTAAAAACACTGTCATAAGGCAAAAAATAATGTTAATAAACCATTTAGGAAGTTTTAAAGTCAGGACGTCAAGAAACGTTCAAGACATTCAGAAGCAAGTCTAATTTAACTAGTGAAACGTACTTAGATTTTGTGAAGGTTTGGAGGTGTTGTATGAGGTCTAAAACTTGTAAAATGACCCTAAATAGGATAAAATGAAGTAATAAAGTGAACTTTGACTAGGATGACCTACGGGGTTTGGCGTAGTCTAGGTAGGGGTATGGGACTCTACCTATACATTACACAAGTTAGCCTTGAGGGAAGTCTTAGAAGGATGTTCTTATATGCTTATATGCTTATAAATGTAAATGATATGTATATGTTGATCTTACATGTTAATGACACTATGTGATATGGGTTTCACTTATTAACATGTGGTTGGTCTCTATTGCTAAAATATTATGATGTTATGAACTTTATTTCATCCTTCTTGATATTATAGCTTGATGATAAGAGTGGTCTTGAATATGTGTTCGATAATGTGGATATGCATGTTGACTTGACTAGACTTGGTATTGTTGGTCTTGTGATGTACATGGTCTTAAATTAAGGAATATGTGCTTATTGATTTGTGTTGGTTCTTGAATACGCTTAAGGCTTTTCAAAGTAAATTGGCATTTTTTTTTATCAAATGTCCTCTTTTAGCATGACTTAAATGTTGTGTGTGCATATCTTCCTATACTTAGTACCAGTGATGTGCTAACCCCATTTCTCCCTTTGTCCCATACATTTTAGGTTCCGGCCGTTGAGGAGATTGTGGCCATTTGAAGAAAGTTTGAAATCTCATTCTCCAAGTTGGGTAGGTCCTCACTACTTCGAGGGCAATACCAATTTCTAGCATTGGATGTTGATTAGTCTTAAAGACACTTTGTTCATTCTCTCTTATTTGAGTACTATGATTGTATAGCCTATACGTGGCTTTATTATATTGATGTATGTGTTATGTCCAATTGGTTATACTCTTTTTTAGATGGTTAAATATGAGACATCCGTTTTAAGACTATGTTAGGTATCTTATATATGTATGTGCCATAAAAGTATAAGACTATGTGATCTTCATATTCGAAGGGTCTATGTATACTCGGTATAATTATATTATGTGTAATCTATAGGTCTAAGTAAACCTCATGAAGTAGTGTAGATGAAAAGTTTTAAATTTTCCGCATTTTAACCTATGAATGTAATGATGAATGCTAAGAGGCTAGTCCTAGTCCTCTTCGAGGACGTCGACGCCGGTCACGTCTAGGGGGTACTTCCCGGATGTGACATCTAGCCTCATCTTCAACTAGACCCACTCCCCAAACATACTCACTCAATGCTAGCCTTTGTTCTTATAGAGTAATTCAATAAAGGAGCATATGAAGAGGTACCATATCTTGTTCATAACCAAATAATATTACACCTTACCAAAGAGGGTCCCCTAGGGATGCCTTACAATGGTTGAGCCAACCACCCCTAAGTCCACCATTCACACAATAAGGATACCTTTACGACTTTCAACTTCAAGGATATCATAATCTTTTTTATAGAAGGTTCCACATAAATGACGTTCTTAACTATATTCAAGATGATATTCCATCGTACAGATACATTCATGACAAAGGTGCTTTAGCCTACTAAGTCAAGGTTCCATATATACTTCATGTATCAAGTAAGGGACACAAGTCTACCAAAGCAAGACACACATACTTTATATTTTCACATATTGCATATCATTCAAGAAAAACATAGGGACAACTAAGTATACTTGCTAGTCACCCTACACACTTCTATAGAATCATCAACATAACTCATCATAATGTTCATATAGTCAACTATGAAGATTCACACTCCAACATCAAGTATACACATACAAGGCATCACTATATCCTATCATGATCACCTATATTCAATTAGAAGAACACATACTTGACTTCACATATACACATAAGCCATGTAGACCTTCACAATACTCACATACTCAAGTTATAACATGCTAATATCATAATTCATAAAGTAACGCCAACAAGGCCACATTCTGCACAATTATAGCACATAAGCACCGCCACCATAAGTGGACCATACCAAACATCACAATTGAAATACCTATACTACAAAATATAGAAGTGGTTAGGTCAAAATAGCACAATTCCATTAAGAACACCTCCAATCCATAGCCAACTCAACCAATTTAATCAACAAAGGCTCTTACCAATAGCCATAATCACCAATTCAAACCAATACTTAAACAATGCAATTGATCCAACAAGACCCAATATGAAAATCATCAAATTAAGACAACCCATATACAATTTTAACATAATTCATACATATATCGACTGTCCAATATAATCTACACAAGAATTCAATAAGATGAAACCATAATGAAATCACCCACATTAGAGCAAATATTAGGATTTCATGATTTGCATGAGTTCATAGGAATTTTTATCTAAAATTATCAAATTAACGTCAATTCAATCATAAATCATTGATTCAAAACGTTTTATGCAAGAACCCATGGCTAGAATTCAAAATTGAAGATTTCATGTTTTTGATCATCTTTGAAAAACATTGAAATTGACTCCTTGAAGAAAAAGGATTCAAGGATGAAACACCATACCTTAATTGTGAAGAAAATCCCACTAAATTGATGGAAAAAATCTTCGAAAATCAGTTTTCTTCTTTGGAGCTCCAAATCTTCATCAATGGAGGTTTTTGTGAAAGAGAAGATGGAGATGTTTTGTTTTGGACTTGAGGGTTTTGATTTGAATAGTGAATTGGGGTTTAAAAAGATTTAACAACCGTCTATATTTTGTCCCAAAAATACCCAAAACACCCCTGCACTTATAGGACCTTTGAACCAAGTCAAACTCAACTTAAAGTTTCGGAACTTTCGTCGGGAAACAAATTCGCGACGCGGAGCTGCTACCGCATGATTTTTGAAATTAAATTCCGAAACAGTAGATTTTGCCTTGTTTCCGCAATGCGAAGCAACTTTTTTCTTTTGGTGGACCAAGTCCGCGACGCGGACTGGTTCCCTCAATGCCTAAGTTGCTGCTGCCTTGGGCCGCTTTCTCGCTCAAGGCTTGGTCCTCTTCAAGGACCCTTTGGTTGGTCCTTGGGGAGTTTTTCCCGGAAGTTTCCACCTCAAATACTCTTGTATACATATTAGGAACCTCTCACATCAATTTAAAACCCTAAAAACACATAAAACATGCCAAGACACACTTAGAACACACAATCACGTCTCAAGGCAAAACTTTCGAACGACATGGACGTTCATTGACGTTTGACCTTCAAACATCACCAAACTTTAGATACTTCCTATAAACACTATAATTAACCATTTGAGGACTTAAATAAATCATGACTCATGTGTTAGGATCTATTTTCAACCTAGCTCATTTTGAGGGTGTACCAATACTCCCTCACTTGGAAACATTCATCCTCGAACGACACTTGCTAATCTTTAGGCACTTTCAAGAGATAAGAAACTCAAGAATATCATCACATAAACATACGACATAATAAAAAATACACATATATAGGAGAAACATAAATTTCACAACATTAAGAGACTCAAAACACAACAAGAAGATAGAAACTTATCTACAATTCATCATGCAATAAGACTAACATTCTTCATCTTTTATAGGAGGAACTCCTTCTCCACACATTATCATGCCCATATAAATCAACTATATGCACATTATAAGTATTATCATAAAAGAATAATTTAGTCATTTTATGAAAATTCTTATAGTGAAGTGCTAAGCCTTACAGTGAAATATGCTCAAACATTCAATAATGCAACTCTTAAGAAATTTATGATGAAAACATGACAATATGAGAGACAAAACCATACCAAATTGCTTTACAACATAACCATAACTTCATAAAAATGCACAATGCAAGGAATCAATGAAATTCAATTCCAACAAGATTACTAAACACAATGCAACATGTGACATGCTACTATGACATTCTATCTCTCGAGCTTGAATAAAATAGAAGAGAAGACACAACAAATAACAACTCCACTACTCATCATACTCCACAACTTAGAAGGAACCCATTACTACACAAGAGAGAAAACTATAACTTACCGGCATCATCACCCGAAGCATAAGGAGGAACTTGCTTGGCCTTCCTTCTTTTAGCCGCAATAGTAGAACAATCCCTCACCTTATGACCATCCTTACCACAACCAAAGCAACCCTCGGTACCATCTAAACACTTCCCATGATGCTTCTTCCCACAAGTAACACAAGTAGGCTTAACAATTCGAGAACGACCACATCTCTCAAGCTTTCCCTTAGTAGCACTAACTCCATCTTGATTTGGGGCTCTCTTCTTAAACTAGTTTTGTTTTTCTCATTTGATTTAACCCTCTTAAAATTCCTTGTACTTCTCCTAAGTTTTGAATCCTCAATCTCCACACTACCTTGCCTAAGTTCAATGAATTCTCCAACCTTCACCTCCCTCCTCTTACGGGGAAAGTACCTACCTGAAAAGCCTCCTTAAAATCTTCCCACTCTATAGGACCCGACTCAACCGACCTATTATCTTTCCAATGAGTGTACCATACTTGAGAAACTTCCCTCAATTTGTATGAATCTAACTCCGCCTTCTCCCTAAAAGTCACCCTTATGGTACTCAACACCTTATACACACCATCAAGAAACTCTTGGGGATCCTCTCCCATCTTAGAGCCATGAAACATAGGAGGATTCATCCTCACAAAGTCCCCCAATCTAGAGGTCACAGTAATCTCTAAAGTATTCACTCTAGGCTCAGCACCTTTATTCACATAAGTTGTTATGACTCGGGATAGTGCAAGGAGAGCCTCTCTAATCTCCCCATTAGTCATGTCCGGGGTAACCACCAGAACCGCATGCCCTTGACCCACTATACAGACTTGATCACCTGGGGAGGAACTTGAACTCCAAGGGGATCTTGAACTCCTTGTGGATACAATCCACCTTGGGGAATTCCCTCTTGCACTTCTTCCTCTTGCAACATTCTTGAGACCATTCTTCTAGTAGTCATCTCCTATAAACACAAGGAAAATCATTAAGAAAAGACACTCATAACTTTTAACTCTACGGCACGACACAAGAGTAGAGAAGAAGGGAAACTCTATCGTCTTATAACCTCTGGCTCATAGATGTGTCGCGACTCACACTGATGAACAAGACAATACTAGACTTGGCTTTAATGAGACTTCGGATTCCTAAAGACTACTTCATAACCTATGATCTTATACCATGTTTGTCACGACCGGAGAACACATCCTAACAGATATGGCATTCCCTCAGTTCGTAATACAGCGTACTATATCTCTCGGAAGGTCTTGTACAAACCCTTTGACATCATTCATTGCATATATGTATGAAAAGTAGTGCAGAATAAAAACTTTTCACACGATATAGTACTTCAAATATCTTTCATAAAAACATAAGGAATAAGGCTAAGTCTCAATGTCTCCATCTTAAACACATAAACATCTTGGGACACGGACCATACAATACGATATAGAAATACTAAGTCTACTACAATGCTTTAAGAAAACTAAAGATAGTGATGTCCTCAGATCTACTGAGGACATACCAACACTTGCTTGAATGAAAGTCTAGGATCCAAGCTTCACTTCAAGTACTTCTCTAAAATACCACATACAACTTTAGAGATAGAAAAAAATGTATGGAATTAGTGCATTGCATGTACTAAGTATGGAATAATGCATAAAATCTTGATAAAAGGGACATTCGTATAAAATATGCTCTTTTTGAGTAAAACTTCATATCATAAGTATAAGAACCACATATAACACGAACTTCACATATAAGTCACATTACACAATATAACATCAAGAACACTTCAAAAACATAAACATGAGACCCTTCTACCAAAGATGATTCTAGGGCTTACTTGAGTGAGTTATGAAGTGACCGCCTATACAATCCCTTCAAACACACCAAAGAGATCCTTTAAACTACCTAAGATAAGATTATTCCCATTTCATTAATTAAACATCCTACCTAGAATTACTCTTAAGACTCACCTAAGTAAGACATGAAGAGAACGCCCATACACCCTCTCCAAGCCTACCTAAGCAATTCTCAAAGCTACTCTATATAGATACCTTTTCATTAACATACCTTTAATTAAGTCATTATATTCACTAGACCATTTAAGAGACATTCAACAATTAAGGAATTTCACATAATGGTCTTGGAGAAGACCTAGGAAACCTACATACTAACATCTTCAGAGACTACCCGTGCAATGTTTACATAGCGTCCCATTCCACTACCTAAACTTCATAGTACTTATCTAACACTAGCATGTATCCCACATGATGAGAATAGGCAATAACCGAGATAGACCACACTAGCTAGGCATGGAATCCAGAGTCAACCTGTCATGATCCGCAAGTACACCCTAGAAGTTATGGCATTCTTGAGTCGGAACACGGCATAATTGACCTCTCGGAGGTCTTGTACAAGTCCTTAGATATCATTCATTGTATATACACAAAATTAACAAAGAATTAAAACTTTTTCTTCAAAAACATAGTGCGGAAGTCATTTCATGTAAAGCCTAACATATATCTCAAAAACCATCTACGACATCATGAATATAATAGTCTTTGGTGGCGGACCATAAAATTCTAACATAATGAAAAAAATAAATGACATCATAGTGATGGTTTCCTCGGATGCTATGAGGACTCACCAATCTTCTCTTCTTGTAAACCTTAGAACTCTACCCTTCAAGGCAACTCAATCTTCTCAAGACCCTACATGGACAACATGTTTGAAATATGCGTAAGTACGATATGTAAGTATGGAAACTATCACACAAAAATATAAGATATCTCAAAGGGTTAGTCAATAATAGACATAATCATAAGAGATATAGACATAAGCATAATCATGAATATCATAAGCATATTTAAAGCATCATAAAACAAATAAGAGTTCATACTTAACTCATTGTCCTCCTTACTTAAATGAACTACCTCACAAGCCACCTCCAAGTATACTTGTTCAAGGCTAAGGCAGCATCACATAATACTACCAAAGCTAAGTACATCTCTGTCACAAACGGAGAGCACCCCCAGAAGTATCATGACGTACTTGACCTCTCGAGGTATTATACAAGCCCATATTTATCATTCATCGTATTATCATAGGTAAATTTAGCTGAAAAATAAAAACTTTCATAGCATATCATATGATAGAACATATCTTCCATTATATATATAAAATAACATAAGTACATAGTTAGACTCTAAGTCTCTTTGGCATCTTATACTCAACATCATTAGAGTACATTAGGGACACGACCCTCATAACATAATACATAACTATACTATTACATGACTTTAACAGAAACTTGACATAGGACATCCTTGAATCTTAAGGATTCCTTTCTTTGAGCTTGGGAAACACATATAAAGCGCTTCACCTTAGAGACATCCTTTAACCATCCATAACCTACACTTTGTGTAAAAAGTAAAGAAAAATGGTGTTAGTACAAAAATACACTAAATATGGCAACCATGCAAAAGCATGCATTTAAAAGGGACATTTTACTTTAAAACCATGCATCATGCCTTTTTGTGAAAACTTCATAAAACATGATACAATAGGCATCATACAACTCACATACTTCATTTAGGCATATACAATAGTCATAATATCCAATAAAACCATACATTGAATTTAAGGCACAATTAGAGACACATTACAATAAGCATATTTCATTTACAGTGAACTCATTTCTTTTACAGTAAACTTCTTTTCTTCAACTAATTAACTTCCCAAGTAACCCTCTAGTGATACTTCGTGCAATGCATCACCTTAAGCCCATAAGGTATTCATACATACAACCTTCCTAACTCAAAACATGCATTCCTAGAAGTATAACATATCATAAGACACTTTCAAGTCAAGACTCCCAATACCATTACAATAAACTAAGTTCAACTTGCACACATGCTAACATCACTTCATATAAACCATTATAAGACATTACTCACAATCACAATCTAAGCCTACTATTGCAATTTACATGTGTAGTCCCATAA
Source organism: Solanum lycopersicoides (assembly GCA_022817965.1). Taxonomy (NCBI): domain Eukaryota; kingdom Viridiplantae; phylum Streptophyta; class Magnoliopsida; order Solanales; family Solanaceae; genus Solanum; species Solanum lycopersicoides. The sequence continues at coordinate 29,909,366 of CM040624.1, forward strand.
CCTCACACATACTTAGTGAATTCATAAAGAAACCACAAGCATACCATTTACTTCACACATCAACAAGGAAACTATAGACATTTCATACATGTCAAGCAGGACCTTCATCATATGGTCAATAAGACCCACATTATGCATATAAGGTAAGACCACATCACAGAGACTCATTAGGACTCATATCATGCACATCATCACAAAAAGTAGACAATACTACAATGTCATGCATAAGGAACATATACATAGTCATATACATTAGAACAACTTCCTAGAACTCCCTTCAAGAGCTACTTGTGCAATGCTTAGGTAAAGTCCCATACCCTCACCTACAATATGCAACTTCCATTAGGTTAGCCTAGTTAGGGTCTTTACTTTACTTCCATTGACCATATTACTTTAGGGAAACTATAGCCTTAACCGACACTACGACCTAGGGTGCTAAATATGGAATTTGGTGTTGTAGAGCCTTACACCAAGGGAATATGCCCTACCTTGCAAAAGTAGAATCATGATAGCATATTAGGTGATATCACTTTCTAGATCCTATGGGGAAAACATAGTTTATGGAACTCAGAGGAATATATGGAAACCCTCTTTATGCCAAATGGGGCATTGTAGTTATCCACCTCGTGAGGACTTGGGTGAACAAGCCTTCCCACATTGGGAAGGGGCACCCCTAATCTTCAAGTTCACTCGGTGCTAAGCTAAGTTCCCTTTATTGAAAAGCCTTTATTATTCATTATTCTATAAGATATAGGCTTAGGATAGTTAACCCCTCATATGCTTAGCTCATAGGTCATAGATGAGAGAGTCCTTTTATCAACCTAATTCATGTGAGAAAACCTTTCACATGGACATAGCATATTCAAGCACCATCTAGTTTAGGATACTCTTTAGGACACCTTTCAAGAGCCCCTATATTGACTAGATCATCATACATGTATAATAGACATGTTTTCGTGTGTGTGTACTTATATGTGAGCACATAAAAATACCTTTGACCCACACATGTTTATACTTTACTTCATTCATGCATATAAGACATGTTTATCACTTACCATTCATTCATATTCATGTACATATAGAATCAACCTAGGAACTATCCTATCAAGGCACACGTGTGCAATGCATAGAGAAGGTCCCATACCCTTGTCCGTACTAGTACACCTATCAAGTCATCCTAGTTAAGAAATACATTCATACTTCATGGACATGTACTCTACATGCATAGTAGTAGATTTTAGTGCATATGTGAATTATCACTTCATTAGACACCATGAACCTATACTACTTGTAAGCATGCATGAAGTGTGTGTACACTGGACAACATGATCACATAATGGCAACAATCCGAACATTGAGGCAACTACGTTACAAAGGTCACAATACCATTCAAGTCCCCTAAACCATAGAAAACTCACATATAGAGTAATAGGAACTATAGATCACACACAACAACATTATAACATAGGAGACAAGACATCTTCATTACTTAAATATAAGACTCCTAATCTTTCTTAAGACCACACATTCATGTGGAGGTTCATAGGTAGGGGTCATGCTACACAATAGTAACCAAACATCAATAGACCTCAACCATGTCAAACGTATATACCTCTAACCCCAACATATTCATTCACATATAGAAAGCATCATCAATATAACCTATATCATGAACTATCATTGGATACTAGGCATAATTCTTCACACTGTGTGATCATCATAACCACAATTTCAAGATAAAATTGCCTTGAAGGACATGATCACATCACATATAGAATGACAATAAGGTAAACACCTCAACCATAAGTGTACCATACCACACAATGTCATACAAGGCCAGACATCTAGCAATTCTATAGAAATGTAGAGAGAATAGGGCCAACTTATAATTCCTCCAAGCTTTGATCATCATTGATAAATTAACATAATTCAACATCAATACATGTATAAAACAGTGGCTAAATTTAAAATTACATAAACGAAATCATATTCAAACATCATGGTTTCGAGTTCACATTAGGTACACTACTTCATCAAGTCTATAGAAAGTAGAGGAATAAAGATCAATTTACCCAATCCCTAAACCTTGATTATCATTGACCACTCATCAAAAATTTATATTCAATTGACATGAATAACAATAGTAATAGGCAATTTAACATAATCGAAACATAACTCAATCAACATAGAGTGAAGATCAGAAGACCCACATTATAGACCAATTTGAGAAAACTAGGAGGATCATGGGTTCTTCATGGAATTGGATTGAAATTCATCTTTAAAACAGTATATAATCATCAATTAATCATAAACATGCTTTTGAAATCAATTTGAGAAAGAACCCATTGCTAGATTGAAAATTGGGGATTTTGATGTTTTGAATCACATTTGAAAATCCTTGATTGACTGCTTAGATGAATGGATAAATAAGGATGAAGGATCACCATACCTTTTTGATTGAAGACCCATGAGAAATTTGAGAAGAAACCATTGAAATCTAGCCCATACCTTGAACATTGAGTTTTCCCTCCAATGGAGATTTGAGAGAATTTGGAAGAGAAGAGAGCTTTGGGATTTTGATTTTCTTATTGGGTGTTGGGGTTTTGACTTGGGAAATGGGATAAATAAGTCTTAAAAACTGTTTATAATCGTATCTAAATATTACCAAAACAACCCCTAGAAAAGATGAAACCAAAACAACCCCTAGAAAAGATGAAGTCTTGAAGCCCTAGTCCACCTTGAATCTTTGTCTTCCATGGTGTCTTGAATAGAGAGAGAAAGTAGAGCGAAGTTGGAGAGAATCTCGTTTGGGAAATGTGGAGTGTTAGGTTAGTTTAATGAGGTTTAGGTCTTATATAGTCCCTCAACTAACTTTATTAAACATCCCTTAACCCTTACCTAATTACCTAACTAATTAACTAATTAAGTCCCTTAACTAAAATTTGGACAGTCCAACAGACCCCCAACCTACGATTCCCTGACCTACGCTCCGTAGACACAACAATGGCCCATGTTGGTAACCATAGTTTGTGTCAGAGACTCGTCTTTTGGACCATCCTGGAAAATTTACTAAGTGTCAACCTATGAGGCCATCGACGAAGCATTGATCAGACGATGGCTCGTCGCTTTTCTCGTGGTTGCACACTGTCAATTCACAGCTTTTAGGTCAAAATGGAAGGGTCCTCCTCACGGACCCATAGGGTGGTCCTTGGGGAGTCGTACCTGGATGTTTTGACCATAAACACACTCTCCTATATATTTAACACCTTTTTACCTATTTTCATTATATTCCGACTCTTAAACTCCATGAAACATGCCAAGGCACACTAGTGCACATTTCACAAATCTTCGGATGTCATGGTCGTTTCTTAACATTTTGACTCTAACACTTCCGAATTAGTTTCAATACTTTCTTTATGCCTATAAACAGTGTTTCAAGTCTTTGTTCATCATGGGAGTCTCTATATTAATTCATGGACTTTCGGAGTGTTACAACCATGATCAAGCCTCCTTGCAACACATGATCAAGCTAAACATGAGAGAGCTTACTTCCTCAGTCCCAAGCTACCATGAACTTCATCACCTCAAGCTACCATGAGTAATTCAACTCAAGCTTCGATGATATTTCAACATTTCAAGCTACCATGAGTATTTCAACTCAAGCCTCCTTTAGATTTACTATCTCAAGCTACCCTTGAGATCTACTATCTCAAACTATCACACCTTTGTCTTATCTCACCAAGTTAATTATACAAGAAGAGGATATTTAATATAATTTTAAGCTATTCTAATTCATCATTCTTGATTCATTTTTGATTCTTAAGTCAACCTAGATTACATCTATGTGAGAGAACTTGCTTCCCCTAACTTGTTCATGTCAAAGTGTAAAGAAGAAAGAAAACCTCATCATCCTTCCTTCTTAATGAATTCACCCCCAAATACTTAGCAACAATGACATACCAGCCCTATATTTCATTATCAACTTCAATCTATCATGATACATGTCCAACTACAAGCTTACTTCATTCAATTAGATAATTAGAAGGTAAGTCTAGACATACATGATCACATAGGTTCAATTCCAACTTTACAAGTAAATATCCTATATCAATTAGGCCTAGTTCAATTCATATCTAGGTGATTCAATCATGGTCAATTAGCCTATAATACAATTGAATTGAAAAGATCAACTTAGAACCTTCAACTTACCTCTAATGGCCTAAAACCTCCATCATTACCTTCAACATCAATTACTGTAATTCACCATGAAACTTCATGAAAACATCACATAATCATCATATTAACATAATTGAATGCTACCCACTAGATTGGGATCACAATCGAGCCTTACCCAAAATGCAATCACAACCCTCTCTAGATTGGGGATCTTTGAATTCACAATTGAGGAAAACTAGGGGACTCTATGAATGGAAGACTCCATGGATGAATAAGATTCACATACCATACATTATATACTCAACCCCAGCTTAAATCCTTGGTGAATTTCTTCCTAAGAGCAGCCACCAACTTCTCTTCTTCTTTAATGGTGTTCTTGAGAGAGTTTCAGAGAGGGAGAGGTTTTGATTTTTGATTTCTTATTGGGAATTGGCGTTTTGACTTGGGAAAGTGTTAAATATGATTTAAAACCGTTTCTAACCGAATTCCAAAGTACCCAAATTACCCCCATATCAATTAGACCTTTTTAGACAAGTCAATCTTAACTTATATTTTCAAAATTATCGTCGGGAAACAAGTCCGCAACGCTGAGCTTCTCCCACAAGATTTTTGAAAATAAATTCCAAGACAGTGGAGTCCTCATTGTGGCCCACAACACAGACCAAAATTTGGCCCTTGATGAACCAAGTTTGCGACGCAGACTGGTTATCTCTATGTGCATTTTGATGTTGCCTTGGGCAGCTTGCTATCCAAAGGTTGAGTCCTTCTCAAGGACCCCTATTGCGTTCCATAGGGAGTCGTACCCGGAAGTTTCCACCCTAAAAATGCTCTTCTAGATATTAGGAACCTCTCCTATAAATTGGAGCTCCAAACACTAACTAAAACCTCATGAAACATACTAAGGTACACAAGCACGTCTCAAGGATATCTTTCGAACGTCTTGGACGTTCTTGGATGTTTCACTTTCAAACTCTTCCAAACTCAACACACTGCCTTATAACACTGTAATTTACCATTTAAAGACCTTATAAAGCTCATGACACATATGTTAGGCTTTATCTTGACCTAAATCATTTTAGGGGTGTTACATATGATGCATTTTGATGTATGTTGAAAGAGTTGATGAATAGTGGTGATTAAGTGATGCCTAGAGATGTTCAATAAGTAAGATACTTTGAAACAAGGGGAGAAGTTTTGTTCACCTTGGTTTAAAATCATATTGTGTGATCAGTGTGAAAGTTTAATCATGACTTGCTCTGAGCTTTGAATTGAAGAAAGTGTTGTTGGAAAGAGTATGTATGGTTTTACCCCAAGTGGGGGATAATGTACTTAGATGGTAAGTTCATTGAGTGTCCTTGATGGTCATGAATTAGGGTTTCTTGAAATTCTCACCTTATGGAGTGAAGTAAGTTGGAGAAGTTTAGTCCTAGTTTTGTAGGCTCATATGAGACTTTAAAAGTTGTTGGTAAGGTTGCTTGTGAACAAGAGTTCCTAAATGAGAACCTCTCTAATTTTTGAAGTGCTAATTAGGATCTTAAACCTATAAGTTAAGAAATAAAAGAGTAGAGAAGTGCATCCATGTGAATGTGAGGAGTGGCATGTTAGTAATGGTTATAGTTGAAGGTACTTAATTGGGAGGGAAAGGGACAATGAGATGTCCTAATGTTCTTATGATCCCTTTTTTTCCTCTTCTAGCTCAAAATAGTAAGTCCTCCTTGACTCATTTCATGATTTTTTAAATCTCGGATCTTATGTGTGTCCTATGATTCCCTTGTCCATTAGAGTTATTTTTGTAAACTTTGGTAGGGTTCGATGCATGGTGATAGACCTCTATTAGTTGTAGAGCTCGGTAAGGTTATAATGAGCCTTCGTCATACTTGAGCTTGCTAGAAAGGAGTAATGTTTGAGGTTGAAGTAAAAAGGGGGCTTACTCCCAAGTGGGGGATCATGTGATTATATAGGAATATTGTTTGAGAGTCATGATATCCTCATCCTTTTCTTCAAACCAATTCTAGCTTGAGACCAAGAGTTCCATTTTTGGTACCTATTTTATGTTTTTGGAATCTTGTGTGATTTATGAGATTTCCATGACCTCCTTATACTAAGTATTATGTTTGAAATAAATGTTTGAAGAGAAAAACTAGTTCTTATGATTTATGTTGTTATGCATTTTGTGTGAGTTTCCCATATGCTTCATGAGGTGAATCGTTGAAATTGCCTAAATGTTCTTTTTAGGAAGTAATTGCATGATTGGCTTCAAGTTTTCATGAAGAGTATGACTTAATGGGAGAAGGTAATTCCTCCAATAAAATGAGAAATGATGAAGTCTTGATCATAATGAGTTGGTAGATGTAGTTCCTACTTTCTTGTGATGCATGGAGTATGTTTGAGATGGAGTAGAGAGTTCCTCCTAGTTTGTGCATTGCATAATAATGTTGTATATTTGACCTAAAGAGTGAAAAAATTGGTAAACCTACTTAGTTGTGCTCTTGGAAGAATGGCATTTTTGCTCCACATTTTTGTGTTAGACTTGCTTTTAATGGAAAAGTGTAATTCGTCATATGATTATGTGGCTGATGATGTTTAGAAATATTTGTATAGGCTCACTCCTAATTGAGGGATGGTTTTGCCTAGCTAACATTGTTGTTGTGTGCTTACATGATGCTATGACTTCCTTATATAGTGCATGTTCAAGATAGCTTGTAGTTTGGAAGGTAATGAGTTTATGAGAATTAGTCTCCTCTTGTTGTAGTTCATTAAGTGAGAATTGATATTGTACTTCATGAGAGCATGTTTTAGTTCGCAGTTCAGAAATTCCTCCTTGAATAAGTGTTATTTTGGAAAAAAAAAAAGAAAATTTCATATGAGCTCCATGAAAGTATGAGGATGTTATGACTTGGAGATGGTAGTTTCTCCTTGAACATAACAAATTATGAGAACTGCATGCATGTTGGGATTGATAGATGTACTCCTTTATGTTTGCATTTACTATATTATCTTGGAGTCTAATTTTCCTCCTTTGAATGATACTTATTGTAAATAGTGTATCTTTGAGTGTGCATTATTTGATGTTTTATGCATGATGGATTGATAGTCTTAGGTCCTCACTATTTTAAAATGTTTAAGGTGTCATTCGAGGATGAATGTTCCTAAGTGGGAGATAATGTAACACCTCGTAAAAACTAGTAAGACCTAACCGAAGCTTGACGTAATCTAGTCGGTAAATCTAGAGTCTCACATGTGAATTGAAGTTGTAAACTTGATCAAATGAAGTAATATGGATTTTTATGTTTTGTTTGAGGATATTGGAGGTCAAACGTCAAGAAACAACTATATCGTCCGGATAATAGTAACTTGAACTAGTGTGTTTTAGGGCCTTGTCGTTGAAGTTTTGAATGTTGTATAAGGGTGTAAACTTGTATAAGTGACTACGATAATTAGAAAATCATGTTTAGGGGTTAAACGTCAAGTTACAACCCCTTAAGACCAACAAAGGATCCTTGGGGAGGATCCTAAAGTCTAACCCCCAAGTCTGCCTAAGATCACAAAAACTGCCAAAATTCCATGACCTACAGATCCCCATTCATGGACAACAGATTGAGTGAAGCCACCTAGGACATGGGGAGTGGTTCAAGTCTTATTTGAGGAGTTGTACACCAAAACCAAGGACCTGCAGCACGCCCAGTAGACCAGTTCACGGACCGTATGTCCAAGGCGCGTGGATTGCACCTGCAATCTGCCCAAAGTCGGCCATTCGTGGTTATGTTTAGGAAACTTATTTATTAATTTGTTTTGGTTAATGGTAGGTTATTATGGATTTATTTCACCTATATAAATTAATTAATATCATTAAACATAATTAATTTATTATAACCTAAGACCCAAAATCAATACCCAACTACCTATACCTCCAAGAATCTTCTCTGTAAAACCTCAATTGATGAACCGAGAAGATATTAACCTAGGTCTTGAAGATGGAAGCTTTATCATGGGAATTTCATGAAGTTCTAGACCTAAGTTATGGATGTTTTCATCCTTTGGAATTTTCCCCAAGGAGCCCTCTCAAAATCATGTTTCGTAGTTGAACATCCAATAACATGGTTCACTTTTTAAAAACATTTCAAATGATAAATTATGATTATATATGATAAATTATGGATGCATTTATGGTGTATTAATAGTTTTTTGAAGAAAGTCCTAATATGACCCATGTTTTCCCCTTCTTTGTCAATTGTAAAATATTGTATGTCTTAATTGATGAACGGAGTTTGATAATCGAGTATTTTGCTTTGATTAAGTGATTTTATCATGAAATTACTCTATATAATTCTTTAATTCTAAGGGGTAGGGTTAGATTAAGATGAATTGCTTTGAAGTCCATGTATGAAGGAAATACTATGTTGAAGATCTCTAAGTATAGATGAATTGTAGATGTACTTCTTGATAAATGGACTTAGACAAGATAACCTAGACACAGATTGATTACAATTAAAGCTTAATGTTTGGAGCTAACTTTATTAGGCATGAGGTTAGGTCACCCTAAGAATTAGGTGTACTTAATGATCATGTGAAACATTTGTCACGACCGGGGAGCACCCCCTAAACATAACCGACGTTGTCGTCGTCGGAGAGGACTTACAAGCCTCTTAACATTCATCATAACCTATCATACGTTAAAAATGCAGAAAATTAATTTTTACATATTGAGGTCATAGACCTCTCACATATTATATATGGAGTTTACTTAGACTCCTCGCATATGAAGCTTACGTAGTTTTCTTGTTTAGACAACATAACCAATACATAGGAATTTAGTCTAACACTTTGTCTCACATTGTACCATTAAACGAAGTAGAACATTCAGGCATGGCCCTTATACAAATTCATAATTGCCACATAGGTCTTACAACAATATCTTAAACAATAGGAAAAAATTAATGTCTTTAGACTATATCAATACTACTAAGGTAGAATACGGGGCACCATCCTCGAACTAGATAACCTGCCAAAACTTTCGGAAAAGTCCAAGTCTTCTTGCAAAGCGACCTTTGATACCTCAATGGCTCGAACCTACATTGTTTCTCAAAAGGGAAAGAAAATGGGTTAGTCAACCACATTTACTAAGTATGGAAACAATGCAAGTAAAACCATTGAAATCAAACTTAAATGGACATTTGTTCAAAACCATGCCAAGTAACTTTCAAAAAGCCTTTATGCACAAGCAAGAACATATACAAGCAATTACGCATAACCTTACCTAATACAAGTCCATATTCAACACAAGACCAACATCATCGTAAAGTCAAGTCAACATGGATATTATCAACATAAGTCATACAGACATGAATAGCATCATATTAAGATCATATTGGCATGAATAACTCCAACATAATATTATAATAAAAATTCATGTACAAGAGCTCATAACGTCACAACATATATAAGACCCTCACTCACAATCCCTTTCCAAGCCTACAAGTGCAATGTTTATGTGAAGTCCCATAACCCCACATAATCAAGTAAACCAAACAACGAATGGTAATCAATGTCAACATAACTGTACATTCACATCATGCATGTTTTTCATCATGTATATCAATTTATACCAATAGCATGTACATCAATGAAACTAACGTCATATAGGATCATCAACATGTAAAGTCATTATATACATTTCCATTCATATCATAAGTACATAAGAACTACCTCATAGGACTTCCCTCAAGGTCAACTTTTGCCATGTATAAGCACGGTCCCATACCACTACCTACACTAAGTAAAAACCCTTAAGTCACCATAGTTAGTGTTCACATTATTACTTTCATTTTACTTCCACGAACAATCGCCATAACCCACATTGACCATGTGAGCTAAACATAGAATACAGTGTCATGAAAACCTACACCAACAGAAGGTGATCTATTTTCTAAGATTACTTCATCCTCATACTCTAATACAAAGTTTGTCACCACCAGGGAGCACCCCCTAGACGTAACCGGCGTTGTCGTCCTCAGAGAGGACTTGGACAAGCCTCTTAGCCTTCGTCATAACATATCATAGATTAAAAATGCATAAAATTAAAACTTTTTACATATTGAGGTATACATAGACCTCTCACATATCATATATGGAGTTTACTTAGACTCCTCGCATATGAAGGTTACTTAGGCTTCTTGTTTAGACAACATAACTAATACATAGGAATTAAGTCTAACATTTTGTCTCACATTGAACCATCTAAATGAAGTAGAACATTCACGCATAACCCTTATACAAATTCGTAATTGCCACATATGGCTTACAACAATATCTTCAACAATAGGAAAGAAATGAATGTCCTTAGAATATATGACTACTACTAAGGTAGAATACGGGGCACCATCCTCGAACTAGATAACCTACCAATACTTTGGTAAAAGTCCAAGTATTCTTGCAAAGTGATCTTTGATACCTCAACGGCCCGAACCTAAATTGTTTGGGAAAAGGGAAAGAATATGGGTTAGTACAACCACATGTACTATGTTTGGAAAAAATGCAAGTAAAACCATTGAAATCATGCTTAAATGGATATTTGTTCAACACCATCCTAAGTAGCTTTCAGAAAGCCTTTATGGACAAGTAAGAACATATACAAGCAATTAGACATAACCTTACTCAAGACAGGTCCATATTAACCACAAGACCAACATCATCATAAAGTCAAGTCAACATGGATATTTTCAACATAAGTCATACCTACATGAATAACATCATATTAAGATCATATAGGCATGAATAACTCCAACATAACATTATAATAATAGTTCATGTACAAGAGTTCATAACGTCACAACATGTATAAGTCCCTCACTCATAACTCCTTCCCAAGCCTACAAGTGCAATGCTTATGTGAAGTCACAAAACCCTACATAATCAAGTAAACCAACAAAGAATGATAAGCAATGTCAACATTTCATATATCTTCACATCATGCATGTTCTTCATCATATATATCAAGTTAGACAAATATCATGTACATTAACGAAACTAACATCATATAGGATAATCAACATGTAAAGTCATCATATACATTTCCATTCATATAATAAGTACATAAGAACAACCTCCTAGGACTTCCCTGAAGGTCAACTTGTGCCATGTATAAGTAGAGTCCCATACTCCTACCTACACTAAGTATAACCCCTTAAGTCACCATAGTTAGTGTTTATTTTATTACTTTCATTTTACTTTCGGGAACAATCGCCTTAACCGACATAGACCATGTGAGATAAACATGGAATCCGGTGTCATGATAGCCTACACTGAAAGAAGGTGGTATACTTGCCAAGGTAGTACCAAAACGAAAACATAGCATTTTAGGTGAATCCACTAGCTAGTATTCCTATAGGGGAAACATATTTCAAGAACTAGCAGACATGCTAGGGACCCTCTTTATGCACAATTGCATTGTAATCTCCATCTCATGAGAACCATTGTGAACCTACCTTCTGTCATGACCCTCAAGCACCCCCTAGAAGTTAGAGAGAACTCTTGGGTCGTAACCGGGCGTACTTGACCCTTTGGGGTCTTGTACAAGCCCTCTAACTATCATTCATTGCATAAGACATGAAAACTAGTGCGTAATTTAAAACTTTTCACGAATAAATTAATAAAAGGAAATCTTTCATAAATACTTAAAGAATCTCATCGTCACAAGCCAACTTAAAGAAACGACATAGAATCTTAGGGACAGGGCCCTTTAAATTAAAATAAAAGCATAATAAGTCTTAATAACAAAACTAAGAAACAAGGACTATGTCCTCGAATATATGAGGACATTCCAAATCTTGAGAGAGTAGATTTCCCAAGCTTCACCTTCTAGACTTCTTCTTCCTTCCAAACCTATACGTATAGAGTATAGAAACGTATGGGGTTAGTACAAAACAATGTACTAAGTATGGCATATGCAAAATCATGTAAAAAGGGACATTTTAGTAAAATAAGCTTTCATGCCAAATTATTATAACCTTCGTGAATTTAGAAATAAAACAAAATAAGAAACATCATTTAACACTTAGAGAAGTATTTCCATAATTTTCACCCAAGAATGCACTTTACAGTAAACTTTCCAACTTTATAGTGAACTATTTAGAACATTACAGTGAACTTTTATAGCTTTACAGTGAACCATTTTGACTCCAAAAATAGTGAACTTCCAAGGTATTTCCAATGAGGAAGTGAACTCATTTCCATAGAAGTTTCCCTAACCGAGGTTATCCTAACACTCTTTTAGAAGACATATCACTTTCATTACTTTTGTAGGGGTTCGCTTAACCGACATATACCATGAGAGCTAAACATGGAATCCCGATGCTTCCCTTATCGGAGAAGGGTCCCCTCACTTGCCTAGAGTGAGGTCTTACTTTTTAGATGTTACATGGCTTCCCAATAGCTACACCTATGCGGGCGCATAGTTTAAGGGATAAGGAGATTACTACTAAGTAACTCATTCTCTACTAACGAGGAGTATTCATCTCAAGAGGTACATTGAAATACAACATCTCAACTCGCGAAGTGTAACTACCCCTTCTTCATATCCTCTCGGTGCTAGGCATAACTCCCCACGTATTCTCAACATTATATACTATAGGTTGAGGATAAGTAGTAAAAACCACATCTCAACTCACGAAGGGCATTCATCCTAAAACCTATCTTAAAAAGCTCTTAGGATGTAGTGGTGTTGCTACTAAACACTTCATCTCAACTCATGAAGAGCGTTCACCCAAAAACTCCCCTTTTTACTCAACTTAGCTTCATGCATTCATTTAAGTATGTGTGTGTACATGTGAGCACACCTTGCATATAAGCATCATTTCATTCTCATTACTTCAATACATTCTTTAGACCTTCATTCATCAAATCACACACTTTACATACGTCACATAATCATATACTTCATTTGTCACATCCCGAAACCACACCCTAGAAGTTAGGGCACAATCTCGGATTGTGACGTGCGTACTCGACCTCTCGCAGGTCTCATACAAGCCTTTCATATCATTCATCGCATATACATAATGAAAAGTAGTGCGGAATTAAAACTTTTCATAAAACAATATCATAGTCTTAAAAACACTTTCATATAGAAGTAATAGGAAATATTAAATCCCAATCTCATCATCTTAAGACGCAAGAGTAATTGGGAAATGGCCCATACGAAATCGAAAACATAGTATATTAAGTCTATTACAATACTTCAATAAGAAACATAAAAGACATATATGCCCTCGATTCAAGTGAGGACATACTTCAACTTCTCTTGAAAGATCTTCTAAATCCAAGTCTTCTTCCCAAAAGATCTTAACCTACCAATAAATATAAAGATAGATAATAGCATGGAATTAGTACAACCACATGTACTAAGTATGGCTTATGCAAAAAAATCATGAAAACGGACATTTATTGGAAATATGCCTCTTTTCATTTAAATATCATAATATAATCATAAGAACAACATTTAGCAACTTAGAATCGCATAAGAAAACATTTAGAACCAATTAACACATTTTAGAGGTCACTTTACAGTAACCTCACTTCACTGTACAGTGAATTCCTTCACTGTTACAGTGAAGTCTCTTTCTTCCCATTTTATCACTTCCTAGCATGTAGTCTTCTCACTAAAGCTATCCTAAGGTTCACTTAAGTCACACAAAGAGAGACCTCCCATACACCCTCTCTATATGTGCCTAAACGATCCTTAAGATTACTCATAATGAGACACATACACACCTACAATACACCAACATACACGACATACATAATATGACAATCTCCCCTACCAAGGCTATCAAAAGACTTACTTAGGTACTCCTAGAAGAGAACGCCCATACACCCTCTTCAAGGCTACATAACTAATCCTTAAGACTTCCTAAATTATATCATGTCAAACATAACAACCAACTTTCCTAACTAGAGTCATTCTCAAGACTTCCATAGATAAGACATGAAGAGATTATCCTTTATACCCTCTTCACACTTTAACTAAGGAATCCTTAAGTCACTTTAGATTAGGTACTCCTTCATTTACATACTTTATATCATTAAGTCATTAGTTCACTAGTTCATTTAAGAGGCATACATCACATAAAGGACATTCAAATAATGGTCTTGGAGAAGACCTAGGGACTCTTACTAACACCTTCAAAGACTATTGTACAATGTCTAGATAACGTCCCATACCACCACCTAAACCTCATAGAACTCCTTAAATGCTAATAGGTATCCAATATGATGAGAATAGGCAATAACCGACATAGACCATTGTAGCAAAACATGGAATCCGGAGTTCTATCCTACTCTGATGAGGTTGTTCAACTTGCCAATGGTAGAACTTAGACACATCCCATGTAGGCACATGGTTAAGGAAATATGAACTGAATGCTTTGTAATCTAGTCTCATTCTTTAACTATAACTACTTCCCTTACCACACTCACTCAGTGCTAGCCTTCGTTCTTATAGATTAAAAGTAACAACCTTAAAATGGCTATGCTAAGTAATGCTTAATGTATCTAGAACGCCTACGATTAGAACGGATTCACACAGATTGATGCGCGTAGAACCAGACCTATGAACCCTTGCAACAGCCAAGACAACCTACTTGGTGAGTTAGTTGAGCTAGGAAAGGTTGGCTCCAGCGATGTAGGGCACCCGAATATGAAGATCTACCCGCATGAGTCTTAACCGGACTTAAAAAGGGGTAATCTTAAGTTTGGAGGGTATAGGGGTAAAATGGTCTTTTTTCCAGGCTAAGGGTAGAATTGTAATTACCCTAAATATTTAATTAATTAATTAATATGGTGGAGGGGCAATTTGGGTAGAAAGGGCCGAAATTGACCCTTTGAGCGAAATCTTGCTCCACCCGGGTTCAAGCCTTGGTGGGAGCAATGATTTAATTTTATTTATTTTATATAGTGGATTAATTTAATTAATTAATATTTAATTGCTGATTTAAGAAAAAGGGAAAAAAATCAGATTTTATTTATTAATTAAAGATAAATCCTAATTTAACTAAGTCTCTCCCTAATCTCCTAATCCTAAGTTAACACTCTCACGCATTTCTCACTATTTCTGTCTCACTCACGATCTGCCTTCAACAAGAGAACAAGAACAGAACGTCAAATACAAAAGTTCATCAAGAACTTGAAAGCTAAAAACTTAAAAGCAAAACAAGCTTAAAAACGAAAGGTAAGAATTTCTCGACGGATTTTGCTTGTGGTTTCGGTGGGGAGACGTTGGCTTAGTGGGGAAATAGGCAGCACGTTGAATCACTTTTGAACAACTTCAGGTATGGGTTTTCTTATCTCTTGGTCACTTTCCCAAGAGACCCCTAAGTTCAGCTTAATTCCAGTCAAAAAAACTAAGGTTGTCCCCGTTGCATACCCCTGTCATTAGATCCTTTGAAAGATTCAAAGCATGTGTTGGTATGTCTTCTGGTACATAATTGTAGGTCTGATCTTGATTATGTGTTGAATATGTATTTGGAAATTATGTATGGAATGAAAGATGTATTCCTGAAAAGTGTATTAAGTTAACTGTTTGAGCATGTGTGTTGTAAATTAACTATGTTGCTGCCTGAAATTTGTATGTTAAAAATGTTTTGTTCCAAGTGTATGAAAATGTTAAAAGTGTGATGTTCATATAAGGATAATGCTGCTGAATAAATGTCACCCGAAATACTCCAAGAATCAACATAAAAACTTGAGAAAAAGATGGATTGAAAGAGACCAAATTTCCAGCTTGCTGGAAATTGTTGGTCTCGGCCTAAGATTGGAAAACTGAGCTATGTTTTAATTTTTTTTAATAATATGAGGTCATTGGGGATTGAACCAAAGACCTCACCAAATGCAAATTACATAAAAATTTCATGAGAAAAAAAAATTTAAATTAAATGTGGTGAGTGGGGATTGAACCCACAACCTCTTGAATAGATGAGAGAGTTAGTAGAAAAATAAAGGAGAAAAATAAAATGAGGTGAGTGGGGATTGAACCCACAACCTCTTGAATAGATGAGAGAGTTAGGAGAAAAATAAAGGAGAAAAATAAAATGAGGTGAGTGGGGATTGAACCCACAACCTCTTGAATAGATGAGAGAGTTAGGAGAAAAATAAAGGAGAAAATAAAATGAGGTGAGTGGGGATTGAACCCACAACCTCTTGGATAGGTGAGAAAGTTAAGAGAAAAAGAATGAGCTTGTGGGGGATTGATCCCCCAAATCTCCTTGTGTTAAACGAGAAAGAGAAGAGGGAAAAGAAAGAAAATGATATGGGGGTGATGAGGATTGAACTAGGATCCCCCAAATCTGAAAAATGTGATTATCAAGTTTAATATAACATTAATTGTTTCTCAAGGGATTCGAAATCGGGTTCTCTTGCCCAATCCCGTATTGACACATAAGTCGTACATGAACAAATATTTAATGAATGCTACCTCTAAGGATCGAAATTAATATCTTGGCATACCTACAAGATGCATAAGTCTTGTACCACATAATCTTGGGTAAATATGAATCACTTAGACGAACTATGAATGAAGCCTCATGGCTTGTTTGTGTGGACTCATAAGTCTATCATACGTTTAAAGGTAAGTGAACCAAAGATGTTATGTGAAGAGATGATGAAACCCCACAGGGGTTAAGTAAGAGTGTGACAAACATTAAAGGGCCAAGTGTATTGGCATACGATGAAATGAACATTCACGTAAAGGGGTGAGTAATTATGAAGAGTAAATGTGTTAAAGTTAATGAATGTGGTGACAACATGATAAGAGGCTAATGTGAAAGGTGAGAGAAATCTCAAATTAACCTAAGTAAATAATATCAAGACGTAATCACCTATGAGAGTGTAAAGTTAATGAAGAGACCAGTCTCTATGAACACTCTAATGAAATTATTGAAGTTAATGCATACTTAATACTAATGATGAGATGAGAAATCATTTAATTTGCTATGATGTCCTCATGCTAGAAGCCAGCTTCTATGATGTATGAGATGAATGTAACTTTATACTAAGCACCGATAGGCTAGCTATGAGTCGTGATTCCTTCTTTCTGGAAGGCAGAGGTTCGTGTAATTCTCATGAGATGAGACTGTCCGACCAGACGGGTATGGGTCTCCTTATATCTTCTAGTCTTTGAGCCTATACTGCCAATATAGGGTTCTAGCAGGGTTCGATTCCCTATATATGCTAGCATGTTTTTGGTTTCACTTTGGCCGGTGATTCCACCTCTTTTCCGTGTGGGGTAGACACAGGATTTCATGGAGCTCACATGATCTATGTCGGTTAAAGTTAAAGTTCCCAAAGAATGAATGAGGCCTGCCTCATGTAATGCACACAATGAAATGAACGATACCAAAGGTGTTTGGGTAGAATAATCAAGAGGTGAACTAGACTTATGTAATGACACTAGGTCATTCTTAGTCATTGCACAGTGAACCCAATGAGAGTCTTAAACTACATCCTAGGTATAGCTGGTGTTTACACTAGCCTATGAATGAAATGAAATGAAG
Source organism: Solanum lycopersicoides (assembly GCA_022817965.1). Classification (NCBI taxonomy): domain Eukaryota; kingdom Viridiplantae; phylum Streptophyta; class Magnoliopsida; order Solanales; family Solanaceae; genus Solanum; species Solanum lycopersicoides. The sequence continues at coordinate 29,927,086 of CM040624.1, forward strand.
TACGTATGAATTAATGAAGCAGACTCTGTGTTTGCTAAAGAAGGCTCCCTAGTTGAGTTCCCATATGTTGAGCCCTCATTTTGGGAAGTCCTAATGTTAAGTCCATGATTCCAAGGTCTCATGGCATATGAACGAATGAAATGACATATGATATGTGCTATATGCAATATGTTATGTGCTATATGCAATATGTTATGTGCTATATGCAATATGTTATGTGATGTGTGCAGTATGATACGCATGATGATGCATGTTACTCTCATGGCGTTACTTTCCTAATCAGATTTTGGAAAGTTCACTGACTTGACTTTCCATAACTCATATCGTTAGGAGAGAGCTATTCTAAATCATGCATGTTTGTGGTGTGTGCTTGCATATTCCCATACTTAGTACAAGTGTGTACTAATCCCATACATTTATCTACTTTTAGGTGCAGGTGCAGCTGCACGTTAGAGCTTATGAGTCGACGCAAAAGTTATCCGGACGTGGAGCTTTCATCCGGATTTGACATGCTTTCGAGGATGCTTACTATTTTATTCTAGCATTAGACGTAGGCATTAGCTAGTGGAGTATGTTCCACTAGTGTTTCTTTCCGAGTTATTTTCAGATACTGCATTGGTGCCATTTTGGCAACTCTATATATTTATACGTATATGACTATGTCTTTCATTTGATTATCTTGATATTAGATGGTTGTTGTGAATGCTTATGAGTTTATGTAGATAGTCTTATATGACTTCAATGTTTCTCACTATGAAGTCTAAGTAAATAAAAAGTTCAAAATTTTCCACTAAAATTAACCTAGATGATGTAACGATGACGTATGTAGGCTTGTATGCGACCTCTGAGAGGTCAACGACGCCGGTTTCGGCTGGGGTCTAGATTCCAGTCCTGACAAAGTTGGTATCAGAGCATTAGGTTAAATTCCAAGGATAATAAGTTCACATCAACCACATCGAGTAGTTTCTAAGTTATGGTAGTGAAGTGCACCACTATCATGAATTAGAGACTGCATGATGCGTAGAAAAATTTCCCTTCTTCTAATCTTATCGTGCTTTCCCTAATGTCTCATTTCTTGGTGTTATGAGCGTATCTAACATCAATTCTTATCTTTCAGAAAATGAACACAAGGAGGAACGCTGGTCGGGGAAGAGAAGGAGAAGCTACTGGGGGCAACCAAGTTCCACCCCAGGCCCCAGCTGCTGGAATGGAGATGCCTGTTAACCCAGCTGGACTGACGGATGGAGAAGTGAGGACAGCCCTGGCACAGATGGCCCAAGCCATCACTTTATAAGCTAAGGCTATGATAGCCCAGGCGGAGCAACGAGGTGTAGCCAGAGAGAACCCACCTGCCAGAACCATGGCTAGCAGGTTAAGGGACTTCACGTGGATGAATCCTCCCGTTTACACTAGATCTAAGACTGCGGAGTATCCCCAGGAGTTTGTGGATGAGATCTAGAAGATACTGTGTGCTATGGGTTTGACTGAGGTGGAGAAGGCTGAGCTGGCATCCTACCAGCTAAAGGATGTAGCTCAATCCTGGTATAAGATGTGGTAGGATAGCAGGGCCTTAGGAGGAGGTCCTATTACTTGGGATCTTTTCAAGATGACTTTTCTGGAGCAGTTCTTTCCCAGAGAAATAAAGGAGTCTAAGGTTGAGGAATTCATCAACCTTAAGCAGGGCTCGATGTCCGTCAGGGATTACTCCCTCAAGTTCGTAAAACTTTCCCGGTATGCCACTTCTCTTGTGTCTAACAGCAGAGACGAGATGAGTAGATTCTTGACAGGGATTGCTGAGGATCTCAAGAAGGAGTCTAGGGCATCTATGCTGCATGACAGCATGGACCTTTCCAGGCTTATGGTCCATGTCCAACAAGTGGAGAAAAGCAGGAAGAGGAAGCACACTAGGGCAGGGAATAGGTCAAGGCAAGCTTAGGAGAATTTTTCAAGGAAGAGTAGTACTAAAATCAGGGATAAGCCCAGGTTTAAGAAGGGACTCTTCCACCAAGGGGATTCAAGTTCATCCAAGGGTCGCTACGATTGGGATTCCGAGTCCAGAGTTAAGAGAAACAATGAAGTAAATACACCTCAGGAGAGGCCACCTTGTAGGAAGTGTGGCAAGCTGCATGGAGGAGAGTGTATGATGGGCTCTAACGCTTGTTACAATTGTGGCAAACCGGGTCACATGGTGAAGGATTGTCCCAATAGGAGAAGTCAAGAACAAGGGAAAGAGAGAGTTCAGCCTAATGGTCCAAGTGAAGAGGCTCAAAGGAGGCAACGATTCTTCGCACACAAGTCTAGGGGTGCAAGGGAAGGCACTTCTGGTGAAGTCTCAGGTGCGTAGCTTTAATTAGTCTTTCATGTATTTGACTGTGTATGGTGTGCACTAGTATGAGGTTAATATGTTTGAGTCATCATGTTGGTTGCTGATATGTGTGACTTATATGCTTACTTATGTTGTATGCTATGATGAGACTAGTTTAGGAAAGAGTTCCTTAGTCTATTGATGTGAAGTTACTAGTAGGTGTCAAGGATGTGCACCATCATGTTAATATGTGAATCAGATATTCACCAATGAGGAGTATTGAATTGCATATGTATGCATATGTTCTATAGATGACTTACTTTTTGCTAGTAAAGAGAAGTTTCATTCGGGGACGAATGTTCCTAAGGGGGGGATAATGTAACAACCCTAAAATGGCTATGCTAAGTAATGCTTAATGTATCTAGACGCCTACGATTAGACCGCTTTCACACGGATTGATGCGCGTAGAACCAGACCTCTAAACCCTTGCAACAGCCAAGCCAACCAACTTGGTGAGTTAGTTGAGCTAGGAAAGGTTGGGTCCATCCATTTAGGGCACCCGAATATGAAGATCTACCCGGATGAGTCTTAACCGGACTTAAAAAGGGGTAATCTTAAGATTGGAGGGTCTAGGGGTAAAATGGTCTTTTTCCAGGATAAGGGTAGAATTGTAATTACCCTAAATATTTAACTAATTAATTAATTAATATGGTGGAGGGGCAATTTGGGTAGAAAGGGCCGAAATTGACCCTTTGAGCGAAATCTTGCTCCACCCGGGTTCGAGCCTTAGTGGGAGCAATGATTTAATTTGATTTATTTTATATAGTTGATTAATTTAATTAATTAATATTTAATTTTAGATTTAAGAAAAAGGAAAAAAAAATCAGATTTTATTTATTAATTAAAGATAAATCCGAATTTGACTAAGTCTCTCCCTAATCTCATAATCCTAAGTTAACACTCTCACACGTTTCTCACCACTTCTCTCTCACTCACGATCTACCTTCAACAAGAGAACAAGAATAGAACGTCAAATACAAAAGTTCATCAAGAACTTGTAAGCTTAAAACTCAAAAGCAAAACAAGCTTAAAAACGAAAGGTAAAAATCAATTTTTCGACGGATTTTGCTTGTTGTTTCGGTGGTGAGACGTTGGCGTAGTGGGGAAATAGGCAGCACGTTGAATCACTTTTGAACAATTTCAGGTATGGATTTTCTTCTCTCTTCGTCCCTTTCCCAAGAGACCCCTAAGTTCAGCTTAATTCAAGTCAAAAAAACTAAGGTTGTCCCCGTTGCATGCCCTTGTCATTAGATCCTTTGAAAGATTCTAAGCATGTGTTGGTATGTCTTCTGGTAGATAATTTTAGGTCTGGTTGTGATTATGTGTTGAATATGTTTTTGAAAATTATGTAAGGAATGAAAGATGTATTCCGGAAAAGTGTATTAAGTTAACAATTTGAGCATGTGTGTGCTGTAAATTAACAACAATGTTGCTGCCTGAAATTTGTATGTTAAAAATGTTGTGTTTCAAGTGTATGAAAATGTCAAAAGTGTGATGTTCATATAAGGATAATGTTGCTGATTAAATGTAACCCGAAATACTCCAAGAATCAACATAAAAACTTGAGAGAAAGATGGATTGAAAGAGACCTAATTTCCAGCTTGCTGGAAATTGTTGGTCTCGGTCTAAGATTGGAAAAATGAGCTCTGTTTTATTTTTTTTAAAAAATATGAGGTCATTGGGGATTGAACCAAAGACCTCACCAAATGCAAATTACATAAAAATTTCATGAGAAAAACGAAAAGAAAATTAAATGTGCTGAGTGGGGATTGAACCCACAACCTCTTGAATAGATGAGAGAGTTAGGAGAAAAATAAAGGAGAAAATAAAACGAGGTGAGTGGGGATTGAACCCACAACCTCTTGGATAGGTGAGAAAGTTAAGAGAAAAATTAAGAGATAAAGAATGAGCTTGTGGAGGATTGATCCCACAAATCTCCTTGTCTTAAACGAGAAAGAGAAGAGGGAAAAGAAAGAAAATGATATGGGGGTGATGGGGATCGAACTAGGATCCCCCAAATATGAAAAATGCAATTATCAAGTTTAATATAGGATTAAGTGTTGCTCAAGGGATTTGAAATCGGGTTCCCTTGCCCAATCCCGTATTGACACATATGTTGTACATGAACAAATATTTAATGAATGCTACCTCTAAGGATCGAAATTAATATCTTGGCATACCTACAAGATGCATAAATCTTGTACCACATAATCTTAGGTAAATATGAATCACTTAGACGAACTATGAATGAAGCCTCATGGCTTGTATGTGTGGACTCATAAGTCTAGCATACGTATAAAAGTAAGTGAACCTAAGATGTTATGTGAAGAGATGACGAAACCCCAGAAGGGTTAAGTAAGAGTGTGACACACATTAAAGGGCCAAGTGTATTGGCATACGATGAAATGAACATTGACGTAAAGGGGTGAGTAATTATGAAGAGTAAATGTGCTAAAGTTAATAAATGTGGTGACAACATGATAAGAGGCTAATCTGAAAGGTGAGAGAAATCTCAAATGAGCCTAAGTCTCAAATGATGAGATGAGAAATCATCTAATTAGCTATGATGTCCTCATGCTAGAAGCCAGCTTCTATGATGTATGAGATGAATGTAACTTTATAGTAAGCACCGATAGGCTAGCTATGAGTCGTGATTCCTTCTTTCTAGAAGGCAGAGGTTCGTGTAATTCTCATGAGATGAGACTGTCCGACCAGACGGGTATGGGTCTCCTTATATCTTCTAGTCTTTGAGCCTATACTGCCAATATAGGGTTCTAGCAGGGTTCGATTCCCTATATATGCTAGCATGTTTTTGGTTTCACTTTGGCCGGTGATTCCACCTCTTTTCGGTGTGGGGTAGACACAGGATTTTATGGAGCTCACATGATCTATGTCGGTTAAAGTTAAAGTTCCCAAAGAATGAATGAGGCCAGCCTCATGTAATCCACACAATGAAATGAACGATACCAAAGGTGTTTGGGTACGATAATCAAGAGGTGAACTAGACTTATGTAATGACACTAGGTCATTCTTAGTCATTGCACAGTGAACCCAATGAGAGTCTTAAACTATATCCTAGGTATAGCTGGTGTTTACACTAGCCTATGAATGAAATGAAATAAAGTACGTATGAATTAGTGAAGCAGACTCTGTGTTTGCTAAAGAAGGCTCCCTAGTTGAGTTCCCATATGTTGAGCCCTCATTTTGGGAAGTCCTAATGTTAAGTCCATGATTCCAAGGTCTCATGGCATATGAACGAATGAAATGACATATGATATGTGCTATATGCAATATGTTATGTGCTATATGCAATATGTTTTGTGATGTGTGCAGTATGATACGCATGATGATGCATGTTACTCTAATGGCGTTACTTTCCTAATCCGATTTTGGAAAGTCCACTGACTTGACTTTCCATAACTCATATCGTTAGGAGAGAGCTATTCTAAATCATATATGTCTGTGGTGTGTGCTTGCATATACCCATACTTAGTACAATTGTGTACTAATCCCATACATTTATCTACTTTTAGGTGCAGGTGCAGCTGGACGTTAGAGCTTATGAGTCGACACAGAAGTTATCCGGACGTGGATCTTTCATCCGGATTTGGTAGGCCCTCATGCTTTCGAGGATGCTTACTTTTTATTCTAGCATTAGATGTAGGCATTAGCTAGTGGAGTATAATACACTAGTGTTTCTTTTCCAGTTATTTTCAGATACTATATTGGTGCCATTTTGGAACTCTTTATATTTATACGGATATGACTATGTCTTTCATTTGATTATCTTGATATTAGATGGTTATTGTGAACGCTTATGAGTTTATGTAGATAGTCTTATATGACTTCAATGTTTCTCACTATGAAGTCTAAGTAAACAAAAAGTTTAAAATTTTCCGCTAAAATTAACCTAGATGATGTAACGATGATGTATGTAGGGTTGTCTGGGACCTCTGAGAGGTCAACGACGCCGTTTTCGGCCGGGGCCAAGATTCCGATCGTGACATTAAATCACACTAAGCTTCATACAAAAGGTTTCCATATAAAGTTGATAACCCAATCACATTTACCCTACCAAAGAAAGGTTCACTAGGGCTAACTCCCTAAGGAGACAAGAAGCTCATCATGACTTTTCTAAGGATTGATATGATGCCGTTCCAGCCAATCAACCTTAAGTCCATCATTCATTACATGAAGGATACCATTACGACTTTCGACTTCATGTTTCATAACCTTACCACTAGGTTCAAGGTTTCACATAAGGGACCCTCTTATCATCATTCAAGGTCTCACCTATCATTCATTAATTCAAGACTAAGACTCTTTAGGTTACTAAGTCAAGACATCACATATTCATATTCATACAAGCATCAAGTAAGGAACACAAGTCTACCTAAACAAGACACCACATACTTCACTTTAGCACATATAACATACATTCTTAGACACTTAGGAATAACCCCAATCAACATTATGTCAACCTTTTCATTATCTTAACATCATCAACATAACCATTATAGACTCATATAGTAAAGTTAGGAAACAACCATATATCAACTCTAAGACTACACACTTAACATATAGTCATAGCATAACATGATTACCTAAATATCATCAATAGACTAACACATACTTTCACATGTAAGTATATATCATCATACATCACCTAATCAATTACACAAATAGCCATATAACTTAAAGTAGTGCCGACAAGGCCATGATCATCAATATACTTAAAAATAACGCAGACAAGGCCACATCAATTCACATAACACCGCCACCATAAGTGTACCAAACAAATCACAACATAATTGAAATCTAATTAACATTAATTAAAAGGAAATGGGCAGTGTACCACCACTTCATCCTCAACACTTCAAGCCAATACCAAATCATCCAATTCAACCTCATAAGTCCCTCACCCATGGCCATGAACACCAATTCAATACATAAACTATAATACTCAATGAAATTTAAACATATTCAATATAGATTCAACAATCTAAGACCAATTAGACATCAATTGAATAAAATTCTTATATCATTAAAAAGCCCAAAAAAACTACACATTAATTCATAAACATTATACCAATATCAAGTAACCCATAAATTAGTCAAAAACTAGGGTTCATCAATTACATGGGTTCATAGGTTAATTGAGTTAAAAATCACCTTAATAACCATAATTTAATCACTAAACAATGATTAAAAACCATTAATGCAAGAATCCATGGTAGATCATGAAATAGGTCAATTCATCTTTTGAAAACTTTAGAAAACATCTTTGAAAGTTGGGCTCCTTGATGAAATGAGTTTCAAGAATCAAAAGTAATACCTCAATGATGCTAATTATTCAATTTGATGAAGAATCTCCACTCAATTTGTCACACCAAGCTCTTCCTTGACTTTGGACTTCAATGGAGTCTTTGGGAATTCTTAAGGGATTTTGTGGTTTTGATTTTGAAGAATGAAATCTTCTAAGTGTTAATGACTTATAAAAACATCTAAAATACCCCAAAAAAACTTAGGGAACCGCCAATACTCTTATTTGTATGTGGGGCGAAATTATGTCACACCCGTATTATGGAATCCGAATGCAACCGACGTCGTTAACCTCTCAGAGGTCGCAGACAAGCCTCTTCTTAGCTTTCGTCACAATCATATAGTTAAATTTGCGGAAAATTTAAAACTTTTAGAACATAGTGAAGTATACATAGACTTCATAAGATTACGATATAGAATAATATTCTAATGAGCTCAAATAAAACAACCATCTATAATTGATGAATCAATTCAAATGAAAGATCGATATATAACGTAATAGTTTGCCAAAATGGCCTTAATACAATGTTTCAAATAAAAATATATGAAAAGAAACGCTAGGTAAAACATCCACTAGCTATGTCTAAAGTACTGGGCTAGAATGATAATAGTAGCATCCTCGAACTCAACAGGACCTACCAAAGTCTGGAGATCGCTAAATCCAAACAGCTTCGATGAGTCTTAAACCTTCTCTCAGACCTGCACCTATAAAAATAGTAATGGTATAGGGTTAGTACAAACTTGTACTAAGTATGGGTGTATGCACACATACACATAAGGACTATGCATGATCAAGGAAAGCTCTTCCTATAACAACATGTCATTTCTGGAAACTGAAATCACTAGACTTTCCTAATTCGTTATTTGCGATTCCTGGTATGAATATGACGTATTTTAATGCATTCAGAACACACAACTCATTTTCTATATGAACACAAGACCTTAGAATCATGAACATAATTTTAGAACAACTCGAACGAAAATTCTGAAATTTGATCTCCCCTAACCCGAGAGCTCCCTTTTCAACACTTAGTTTATTTTTCAGTCTTTTTCTTCTTGTTGTTGTGTAATTCAATGATATCCTTTGATCCTATGTTTTACTTACAAGTGCAATGATTCATTGTAGTCCCATATCTACAATGAATCAAGTAAGTAATTCGAAGGACTAAGGAAATGATTTGACTACAAATTGACATGAGATCTTATTAAGCCAATCTTTATTGGTTGTGCCTATCATTTGAGTCTTTGCATAATATAAGAAGTCATTATAAGCCAATCGCTATGATCATTTTCTTATTAAAAGAATTTATTATAAGCCAATCTTATTTGGCTTGGGATCATTTTCATAGTAAAAGAAGTCATTATTGGCTATGCCCATTATTTGCTGAAAACTTCATTCTTATCAAGCACTGACGATTGATATTCTTAAGCTCTTACTTTCTTAGCCCACTTTAAACTTACATTTCTTCTTCTTTATTTCTTACGTTCTTAAAGAATTTTTTAGCATTAAGATCATGCGAGCTAATAGTAAATAGGGCAGTGTACCACCACTTCATCCTCAACACTTCAAGCCAATGCCAAATCATCCAATTCAATATCGTAAGGCCCTTACCCATGGCCATGAACATCAATTCAATACATAAACTATAATACTCAATTAAATTTAAGCCAATTAAATAAAGATTCAACAATATAAGCCAATTATATAACAATTGAATCAAATTATTATATCATTAGAAAGCCCATAAAAAAATACACATTAATTTATAAGCATTAGACCAATATCAAGTAACCCATAAATTAGTCAAAAACTAGGGTTTATCAATTACATGGGTTCATAGGTTAATTGAGTTAAAATCACCTTAATAACCACAATTCAATCACTAAACAATGATTAAAAACCATTAATGCAAGAACCCATGGTAGATCATGAAATAGGTCAATTCAACTTTAGAAAACTTTAGAGAACATCTTTGAAAGTTGGGCTCCTTGATGAAACGAGTTTCAAGGATAAAAATCCATACCTTAATAATGATAATCCTCCAATTTGATGAAGAATCTCCAATCCAAGCTCTTCCTTGACTTTTAGCTTTAATGGAGTCTTGGGGAGTTTCTAACGGATTTTGGGGGTTTTATTTTGAAGAATGAAATCTTCTAAGTGTTAAAGACTTAAATACATGTCTAAAATACCCAAAAGAACCCTTAGGAACCGCCAATACTCTTATTTGGAAGTGGGTTGAAATTACAACATCACCCCTCACTTAACAGTGAAACTGCACGCAGGACACAGACCATCGACGGTTGGGCAGTCGACGGACCATTTGTCCACGAACGGACCATCCTGTCCTCCCGTCGTTTGGTTCAGAGACTTGACATGGTTCTCCTCCTTCCCCAGCCTAAGTCCCTACCAACGGCACCCATCGACGGGGCGTCTACTGGCCCACGAGTCGTCGATGCCTTTGTCGTTTGGGGCTGCCTTGGACACTCTTGACACTAAGTTTTGGGTCCTTTCTCAAGGACCCTTGGATGGTCCTTGGGGATGTTTGCCAGAACGTTTACAATCCAAACATGAACTTATAGGAGTTTAAGACCTCTCACATGAATTTCACCCAAAACGAACACGTAAAACTCAACGAAACAAGCCTAGACATAGAAGGTCATTACAAGGCACATCTTTTGAACGTCATGGACGTTCTTGGACGTTTGACCTCCAAAATTCACAAAACTTGACAAACTACTTATAAACATAATATAAACTCATTTAAGAACCTTAAAACCTCATGAATCACACATAAACACATAGAACCACATATGAGGCACTTAGGTGACTTAGTCGTCGAACGTCTTGGTCGTCCCTTGACGTTTGACTTCAAATTCACCTAATACTTTAGACACTGCCTCAATACCATATAATAAACCATATTATGACCTTATACCACCTTGACAAACTGTTAGTCTCTAGTTCACCTATGTCATTTTCGGGATCTTACATTCTCCCCCACTTGGACAACATTCGTCCTCGAATTACACTTGCCACTCTCCGAATACTTCCAAAAATAGATAATCAACTAGAAGCACATAACCAAACCATATAACTCACAACGAAGGAGAAAACATTAGTTTCACATAGTTAAGAGATTCACAACACAACAAGAAACATAGAATAAATTCTATAACAAATTATTCTACAAAACTCACATGCTTCATTCCAAATAGCAAAAACTCATTTTATATTCATTATTATACTCATACACATCAGTTCTAACCATATTACAAAAATTTTAGACCGAAGAATCAATTAGCCAAATTTTGCAAATTTTCAGAGTGAACAGTTCAAGTGCTACAGTGATTTTAGGCCAATGTTTCAAAAATGCAATTTTAGGCAATTCATGATATAGACATGCTAATATGCAAGGTAACATCATATAAACACCTTTTTAAACATGCGCATAGCTCAATAAAACAAACAATGCAAGAATTTAATGAAATTCAATTTCAACTAAACTCCTAAACATCATGCACATGCAACAACTTCTAGCACATCTATCTGGCCATACTCCCCCACTTAGAAGGAACTCATATCAGAACAAGAGAAAGACAAGGAATTACCAACATCATCCTCACTCTCATCCGTCTTCTCTCCTCTAGTCCGGAGTGCATAGAAATGTCTCTTAGTTGAAGCATCATCCTTTGGAACAATAGGATCAACTTTCCTACCCTCTTTTCCTCTAGAAGCAATGTTTGGACAATCTCTCACCTTGTGTTCATCTTTTCCACATCCAAAACAAATACTGGTACCCACTAGAAACTCACCATAATTTTTCTTACCACAAGTGGCACATGTAGGTTTGCCATTTTGAGAACCACCTCCTTTCTCAAACTTCACCTTATGAGCACTAGGTCCACCTTGAGTTTGAACCCTCTTCTTGAACCTAGGTTGAACTTGATCACTAGAAACACTCCTTTTCAAGTTTCTTGACATCCTCTTAAGTTTGGACTCTTCAATTGATTGTGCATACACCATGAGTCTAGCTAAGGTCATATCATCATGTAGCATAGCCGTACGACATTCTTCCCTCACTAAGTCGGCTACACCCATCACAAATCGACTCATTTCATCCCTTGGATTAGATATTAGGGATGGTGCATATCTAGACAAAGTTGAGAATTTCAAAGAGTATTCCTCAGCACTCATATTGCCTTGCTTGAGATTGATAAACTCCTATACTTTCACTTCCCTCCTCTCACGGGGAAAGTACTTACAAGAAAAGCTTCCTTAAATTCTTCTCACTCAATAGGATCCGACTCCACCGACCTATTATTCTTCCATTGAGTGTACCAAATTTGAGACACATCTCTCAATTGATACGAAGCCAACTCCGCCTTCTCCCTAGATGTAACCCCATAGCACTCAATACCTTGTACACAACATCAAGGAAATCTTGGGGATCTTCATCTACCTTAGAGCCAAGAAAGATTGGAGGATTCAACCTCATAAAGTCTCTCAACCTAGATGTCATAGTGCTTTCCACAACATTCACCCTAGGCACCATACTCAAATTAATTTGAGTAGTCATGGCTTGGGATATAGCAAGCAAAGCATCTCTAATATCCATATTAGACATTTCTGGAACCTCATTACCACCATCCACATTAGGGGCATGATCACCTTGAGGAGGCACTTGAGCACCTTGGACACCTTGCCCATCTTGAAGAACTTGCTCAACTTGCTCAACTTGAGGAGGAGCTTCCTCATTCACCCTTTCCTCTTCCAACCTTCTAGTGGCCATCCTTCTAGTATTTATCTCCTAGAAACACAAAGAAACACATTTAGAAGGATACTCATAACATTTACTCTACCGCACAACATAGGAGTAGAAAAGAAGGGAAACTATATCCTCCTATAGCCTCTCGCCCATAGATGTGTCACGACTCACACTGATGGTCAAGACTCTACTAGACGTGACTTTATGAGACTTTTTGATTCCTAAGACTACTTTCACCAACCTATGATTTGATACCAAGCTCTTCCTAGACTTTTAGCTTTAATGGAGTCTCTGAGAATTTTTAAGGGATTTTGGGTTTTTGATTTTGAAGAATGAAATCTTCTAAGTGTTAAGGACTTAAATACATGTCTAAAATACCCAAAATAACCCTTAGGAACCGCCCATACTCTTATTTGGAAGTGAGGTGAAATTACAACATCACCCCTCACTTAACAGTGAAACTGCACAAAGGACACATACCATCGATGGTTGGGCAGTCAACGGACCGTTTATCCACAAACAGACCATCCTGTCCTCCCGTCGTTTGGTTTAGAGGCTCGACATGGTTCTCCTTCTTCCCCAGCCTAAGTCCCTACCAAAGGCACTCATCAACGGAACGTCTATTGGCCCACGAGTCGTCGATGCCTCCGTCGTTTGGTGCTGCCTTGGACAGTCTTGACACCAAGTTATGGGTCCTTCCTCAAGGACCCTTGTATGGTCCTTGGGGAGGTTTGATCGGACATTTCAAACCCAAAAATGACCGTATACGAGTTAATACCTCTCACATGAATTTCACCCAAAACGATCACGTAAAACTCAACGAAACATGCCTAGACATACAAGGTCATTTCAAGGCACATCTTTTGAACGTCATGGACGTCTTGGACGTTTGACCTCCAAACTTCACGAAAATTGAAACACTACTTATAAACATCATTTAACTCATTTAAGAACCTTACAACCTCATGAATTTCATATAAACACATAGAACCACATATGAGGCACTTAGGTGACTTAGTCGTCGAACGTCTTGGTCGTCCCTTGACGTTTGACTTCCAATGCACCTAATACTTTAGATACTGCCTCAATACTATATAATAAACCATAATAGGACCTTAGACCACCTTGAAACAATGTTAGGTTGTAGTTCACCTATGTCATTTTCGGGATCTTACATCATTTAGGCATAATCTAGGTCAAACATGCAATTCAAGCTTCACAAAACACATTACAAGACCCATTTTCAATATCACTCCATTTCACATATTAGACGTTCAAGACCACACTCACAATACATACTAAGTAATATCAAGTTCATCAAGTAAACACCATCACCAAGAAGGTGGACCATACCACTCAAGAGCAATTTATAATAACAATTACACAATATAATAAACTCACCATTTAGCAAAGCCATCACCACCTATAATCATTTTCTCAATATTTCATCATAATAAGTCCCTTAGGGCAGTAGCTAAACATGAATGATATCCCGTTCTAAGAAAATGCTTGCATGAATAGGTATAATGAATGTTGAATGTGTTGGCTCTAATAATGACATACAGATGCACCCACTGCTTGACCCTCAATCTAACACTCAAACTAGGTGCTCGATAATCTGATAGGGTAACGAGGTGTCAAGAGAGTGTGAGGAAATTTGATTGTTCCACTGTTGGTACCTAGCTACAACTTTCTGGTTGGTCCTACAGAAGGAATCTGTGTTAGACAATTAGGAAAGTATCATATGCCATTGTTCAAATTATCACACATCTAACCAGAAGACAAGCTAACCAAATGATATTGTTATCCTTTTTTATCCAAATATTTTGAGCCTATAATAGACCTTTCTTTTCTTCACCAACTCATCTTCCCTGGGTATAATGTGTTGGCCCTGGTACCTCCTTGGACATGTGCACTTCAACTTAGGCCAAAAGCATAAGTTGAGGGTGGCTAATGAAGAAAATGACCTCGTCTTGGCCCTGACCCAACCTTGGGTAATGTGTACCTCGACTCATAGCAAAGCCATAAGTTGAGGGTGTCTATTATGAGTGATGACCCAAAAAATGGGTATGAAAAGTGCAATGTGGAAAAGAAAAGAAATAGTGATTAAAAGAAGTGACTTAGTAAAATTAGATCAATTGAATGAAAAAATAATAAAGATAAAAAGAGAGAGAGGGACAGAGAGAAATGGTGTTGAACAAAAAAGAAGAAAGAGTCACTTCCACAAAAAACAAAGGAGAAAGCAAGGCAAAGATGACAAGAAAAGAAAAAGTAGGGCATAATATATAATGAAAGAGGTAGGACACTTAGCCATAATGTCATGGAGCGCAACAAGTAAATAAAATGTACCCATATGTACCGTACCTGACCCCGAGCCTACGTCACAAGCCAAGAAAGTCCTATCGTTATCCTAAGAGTCTAATACGGTGAACTTAAGCGGTGAAAATAAGGGCAAGCCTATGGAGACAAGTACCAACTAGGTGTGAATTTGTTTTGAGCGTGATTGTTGAATAATGATCCTTATACTCAAAGTTAAAAATCACTCTGTGAAAAAGGAGGATAACTTTTAAAGTGAGGGCACTAGTTACAATATCAGAAAGTTGTTACCTTGGCGAGATAAAAAAGAGTAGAGGTATCGGTACGTGGTTAGTATGTGTCATGGTCTGATCCACATGAGTAAGCCTATCAAGCCTAAGAATAGAAACATGCACTAAAACAACGAAAAAGTTGGGATTGATAGCCATGTCATTGCGAAATCTTAAAAGAGGATACTTGTGTACAAAGTGTTGTGTTGAGTCATAGTGTGTCGCTTGAGGACAAACAACGAATTTAAGTTGAGGGTGTTGATGTACCGTGGTTTCACGGTACTATCAATGCTTTTTCCTTAAGATTGGTGTGTGTCTATAGCCTTTTTGTAGTAATTTTAATATGTTTTTATCTTTGTTTTGAAGGAAAGGTGTCCAAAACCAAAACACAGAAGGTTGTGGAGATTTAGTGCAGAGGTGACCAACGAAGGCTATCAACGGTCCGTTGTCCCATCGACGGACCGTAGATGGTTACTGACGATTGAAGGTTCAGGTACCTGGAAGAAACTCGGGGAATTCTGACCAAGTGTGGGGCTATGGAAGGATCGATGGACCATCCTGTTAAATCGTCGGTCAGATCAGAGAATGTCCGAGTACCCGATGCTGAAGAAAAGCTAAGTATGGAATGACGAGAAGCATCGATGGACCGTGTTGTTGGTCTGTCAATTTGATCATAGATGATGCTAGTTGAAGTCGAAAAAAATATGTTAAGTATGGACTTACGAAGGCAGTCGACGGTCCGTTGTTTCATATATGGACCTTCTGTGGGGGTCGTCGATTGAAACCGCGTTTTTGGACAACGTTCCTTATTTGCATTCCTTTTATTTTAGGACAATATTTTTTATAAATAGGGTGTAAAACCTTGTTTTGGGGGTTTGATTCTATCACTATTTTCTTAGTTTTGTTTTTTGAGATTTGTGTTTTGCAACTTGGGCATTAATTCAAATTTTTTGATTTGGTTTTCAAGATATTTTTGTGATTTCAAGTTGAATTTCTGGATTTTCTTCGAAGTTGTCAAAGTAAGTTCATGATTTATTGTTTATCAACTATGAATTGTGTTCTTTTATGCATGGGTAACTAAATCCACAACTAGGGTTGTGGGAACTATGGGTTAGTAACAAAGTAAACCTAGCTAAATAACAATTCGCAAATAGGTTATTGCATGTATTGATAATTCTTTCGCTTAGAAGTCTTTTTAACGAGTGCACGCTTTAGAACTCGCCTTATTTCTACTTGCCGGACTAAGGGGGTACTTAATAGGAAAAGAATTATCAACATAGATTTTTTGGGACACTATCTAATAGGCTAGTTTTGATTTGTGCGAAGTAATAACTAAGTCATACATAGAATATAATGCTTAATATGAAGTAAAGGTAAGGGTTAGTAACGTAGACACACGTAGCCGGACCAAGGTACGGGGTGAAACTCTATAAATGTCGAACCAAGGATTTAAAGATACCTAACTTATCACTTCGCATGCAAAACACTAGGGAAGAATTTTTATATCTAGGATTACGGCGTTCTGAACCTATTGGGAACACTTAAACCCTAGTTTCTCTCACAACTTGATAAACACTAAAGATTAACATAAGTTACTTTCTCGACTTAGAAATATTACAATACTTTTGTTTTACAAAACCCCCCTTTAATTACCTGTTTTCAGAAAGAACTTGACTAAATAGAAGTAATTGTATATTGAAGTTAAGTCTAAAACTATTTTCCTCGTGGGATCGACCCCAACCTACTAGTTGGGTTCTTTACTTGATACGACCACTTATACATCTTTAGGGAGGTGTAATCTGAGCGTATCATGGGTTGAATTTCCCATTCACCCCATAATTGAAACAACGTGCATGGCAGTTTACGCAGCCTGTATCGACGTACCCATCAACGCCCAGTAGGTCTATCGACGGATCGTACTGTAGGTCGTCGTTTGGGTCAGAGGTTTGTCCATTGACTTGATCTTTCATCAGTCAAAGTCTTGGACGACGCTTCACCATCGATGGGGCGTAGGTGAGACTACTGACCGTTCTTTGGCTCTATCGATTGACACTGCCAAGGCAGTGTCTCGACAGCCTTTGGGGCCTCCTTGAGGGATTCTTGCGGCGCCCTTGGAGAGTCGTACTCGGACGTTTCCAACATAATTATATACCTTAACAAGTCAAGGACCTTCCACATCAGTTTCACCCAAAATAATCAATCGCAACACCTTCAAATATGCTAGGCACACTCAAGACATATATGAACGTCTCAAGGGCTAACTTTCGAACGTCTTGTACGTTCTAGGACGTTTGACCTCCAAACTTCATAAAACTTAACATAATGCCTAAAACATCATTATTACTCATATAAGGACCTCCTAAGCTCATGACATACACATACAAGAACGTATACACATATGAGGCACATAGGTGACTAGTCGTCGAACGTCTTAGTCGTCCCTTGACGTTTGACTTCCAATTCACCTAAATCTTTAGACACTGCCTCATTACAACCTTAGAACCCATTTTAGGATACCAAAACATCAAGACACGAATGTTATGAACTAGACTTCTTAACTCATTTTACGGCTCTTACAGCTATCAACAACACATTGAGGCAGCCACCCTCTTAGGACCACAATGCACCTTCAAGCATAGACCACACAACACATACTAGCATAGGAGACAAGCTAATTTCAATACTTGCATTAAAGACTCCTAACCATAACTAAACACATATTCATATTGGGGTACGTAGGTAAGGGGACATCAACCATCACAACTCATCAATGGTAGCACCTAAACCTATCCCTAACATACTTATACACATGCTTATACAATATCCATACATCCGAGATCACAACTAGACTAGAAGACTAGGCATGAAACTTCACATTGGGTGATCATCACCACCACACATTCATAATACAATTGCCTTCAATGCCATGATCACATCACATATGTAATACCAATAAAGTAAATACCGCCACCATAAGTGGACCATACCACACAATGCCATACAAGGCTTCATCAACTAAAAGTCTATAGAAACGTAGAGGAATAGAGCCATTCATACCAATTCATCAACCTTTGATCAAAATTGATCAATACACCTTTTTCATCAACAATTAAAGTATAGGGTAGTAGAAAAATGTACTTTAACATAAACGAAATTATGCATAAACCACCACAAGATTATAATACTAACATGTACACTACTTCACCAATTCAATGAAGACTAGCGAGACATAGATCACTTACTAATATCCCTTGCTTAGATAATCATGATCAACATTCATAATTCATCAATAATACCAATGTAGGGCAGTAGCTAAAGACATAATGACCTAGACGAATTCCTAACTCAATTTCCATAAAATCGATATCACAATGAACACATTACATTAATCAATCGATAGGAAGTAGAGTAATATAGGCTAATCCTTATCAAGTATTCAATCATCAATCCACATTGGACAAACAACACATAATTCATCATCACATTACATCATTCGCAGTATCTAACCATCACTTTAACATAATTGAATCACACTATAATGCTTCTTACATCAAGATCATAATAACCAATACATAAGCTAAAACGAGAGTTTGAAGGCAACATGGGTTCATCATGCAATTGAATTGAAATTCACGTTACAATCAATACATTAAAATCAATTCATCATGAGGAATCCTTTGAAAACGTTTTGATAAAGAACCCATGGCTAGATTGCAAGATTAAAAATTTGATCATATTTTCTTTTCGAAAACTTTGAGAATAACTCTCTAGATGAAAGGTTATCTAGAGATGAAGGATCACCATACCTTATTGTAGAATAAAACCACTAAAATTTGATGAAGAAAGCTTGAGAATCCATCACCATAGCTGTTCTTGAGCTACATCTCTAATGGAGATTTCTAGAGAAGATATTTTAGGACAGGGAAGTCTAATTTTGAATCATGGATTGGGAATGGGGTTGTCACGTTTTTAATAAACTAAATACATCCAAAATTAACCAAATAAACCACCTAGGGTCAGGTTAGGACATGGGGTAAATTTCCCATTCACCCTTTTAATAAAATAGTGCGCTAGCAGCTTGTTGCAGGTTGCATCGACGGACAACCATCGACGCTCCTTAGGACCATCGACGGGCCGTTGGTGCCCACTGCCTTTTGGGTATGAGGCTTTCATTTGGCTTATTCTTCTCCAGTCTAAGTGCAAAACGAGGAATCACCATCGACGGGGCGTAGGTGAACCTACTGGACGTCGATTGAGGGTCGTTGGTAGACACTGCCAAGGTAGTGTCTAGGTAGACTTTCGGGTCCTCCTTGAGGGTCTTTTGCGGGTCCCTTGGGGAGTCGTACCCGGACTCTTCCAACTTAAATATATACCTTAACATGTCAAGACCTTCCATATTAGTTTCACGCAAAACAAACACTCGCAACACATCCAAACATACTATGCACACTCAAGTCACACATGCACGTCTCAATGGCTAACTTTGAAACTTCTTGGACGTTTGACTTCCAAATGACTTTGAATAAATCATGCATAATTTAAAACAATTAATTAACATGTTAACAAGCTTATAGGAACATGTGAGGCTCTATACATCCTAACTCATTTTGGGTGTCTTAGAGGGAGTGTTCAAGGATTTTGTTGAAGAGTGTCGTTCATCGATAATCCATGACAACATGTATATTTATAGGTTGATGGTGCATTCTAAACAAGTTGAGCAGACTAGACTCAAGAGGAATAATAGGGAGTTTAATAAGGCCAAGTCTTATGAGGGAGGTACTTCTAAGGGTAGTCTTGAATTCAAGACAAACCTAGGTTCAAGAAGAGGGTTTCCAATCAAGTTTCTTCCACCTTTCCCAAGGCTAAATAAGGATAGGGTGTCTAACCCTAAGTCCCAAAAAGAAAAAAAGCGGGAATTAACCTAGCAAGAACCCAACTTGTTCCAAGTGTGGTAGGAAGCATTGGGGTGAGTGTTTAGTTGTGACGGAGAATTGCTTTAGGTGTGGCAAAAGTGGGCATAATGTTAGGGATTACCCTAATGTGAGGAGTCAAGAGAAGGGAGTGGTTGTCACATACCAAGACCAGACCCTAGAAGTTAGGGCACAATCGCGGATTGTGGCACGGCGTACTTGACCTCTCGGAGGTCTCATACAAGACTCTCATATCATTCATCGCATATACATAATGAAAAGTAGTGCGGAATTAAAACTTTTCACAAAAACATATCATAGTCTTAAAAACTTTTTCATATAAAAGTAATAGGAAATACTAAGTCTCAGTCTCATCATCGTAAGACACAAGAATACTTGGGACACGGCCCATACGAAATACAAAACATACTACTATATAGTCTATTACAATACTTCAATAATAAACATAAAAGACATATATACCCTTGAGTCAAGTGAGGACATACTTCAACTTCACTTGAACGATATTCTAAATCCAAGTCTTCTTCCCAACTATGCTTCTCACCTACCAAGAACTATATAGATAGATAAAAGCATGGAATTAGTACAACCACATGTACTAAGTATGGCTTATGCATAAAATTATGAAAACAGACATTTATTGGAATTATGCATCTTTTCATTTAAATATCATAATATCATCATAAGAATAACATTTAGCAACTTAGAATCACATAAGAAAACATTTAGAACCAATTAACACATTTTAGAACTCACTTTACAGTGAACTGTTCACTGTACAGTGAAGTACCTCACTGTTATAGTGAATTCTTCTAACTTCGTACTAAGCATCTTCTAGCATGTAGTCTACTCACTAAAGCTATACTAATATTCACTTAAGTCACACAAATAGAGACCGCATATACACCCTCTCTATATGTGCCTAAACGATCCTTAAGATTACTCATAATGAGACACATACACACCTACAATACTGAAAGACCTCGAAAACGACATAGGTTAAATAGATACTAACATGTTGGTCTTGGTGTTATAAGGTTCTAAATATGTTTAATATGTGGTATAGAGGCAGTATCAAAAATATTAGAGGTGTTGGAAGTCAAACGTCAAGGGACGACTAAGACGTTTGACGACTAAGTCACCTAAATATCTCTTATGTGGTTTTATGTGTTTATGTGTGTTTCATGGTGTATTAACGTTCCTAATATATTTAATATATCATATATAGGCATTGTTTAAAGTTTCGTGAAGTTTGGAGGTCAAACGACCAAGAACGTCCAAGACATTCGTAAGATATGCCTTGAGTCGACCTTGTACGTCTAGGCGAGTTTCGTTGAGTTTTACGTGTTCGTTTTGGATGAAATTGATGTTAGAGGTGTTAAACTCATAGATGTTCATATTTGAGTTGGAAACGTCCGAGAAATTATCCCCAAATACCATTGAATGGTCCTTGAGTAAGGACCCAAAACTGATGTGCAGGCAGTCCCAGGCAGCCTTGGCGAAGGAGATGTCAACGGCCAGTAGTGGCTGTGACGCCCCGTCACAAAGGTCTCGTCGTGGGGGCCTTGTTCAATGGTGTAGAGGATATCCTTGGCAAGATACTGGAGCTTGCAACGAAGGGCCATGACGGTCCGTTGCACCCGTGACGCCCCGTCATGCGCTGGTCGTCGTGGGACTTGTCTCCGGCGCAGATTTTTCTGCCAAGTCAGGGGTGAATTGGTAAATTCAGCACACTTCCAAATAAGAGTTTAGGCGGTTTATTAAGGGTCTTATGGGTATTTTAATTAACTATATAAGCAGTTAACACCCTAAAGACTTCATTCTTCCAAATTGAAAACCCAAAACTCTTAGAATATTTTTCCAAAACCTCCATTGAAGACTCCATTGAAGAGGCAGCTTGGTGAGGGGTTCTTGTGTGGAAATTCTTCATCAAAGTAAAGAATTATCATCCTTGAGGTATGATTTTTGATCCTTGAAACTTATTTCATCAAGGAGCCCAATCCTCAAAGTGTTTAACAAAGTTTTCTAAAGTGAATTGTCCAATTTCGGGATTCGACCATGGGTTCTTGCATAAATGATTTCTAAACATTGAATTATGATCTAATTGATATTGTATTGATGTTTCAACATAAATTACCTATGAACCCATGTGAATTGATGAACCCTAGTTTTGATTACTTTTTGGGTTACTTGATATTAAGCTAATGTTGATGAATTGTTGTGTAGTTTCTTATGGGCTTTATAATGATATAAGAATTGTATTCAATTGATATATAATTGATCTTAGATTGTTAAACCTATATTGAATTGATGTAGATTCATTGAGCTTTATGGTTACTGCTTTGAATTGTTGTTCATGGCCATGGGTAAGGGCCTTGTGATGTTGAATTGGTTGATTTTGCATTCAATTAAAGTGTGGATATGGGAAAGAAGGTATGCTTCCCCGTTTTCCTTAATTTTATATTAATTATACTTCGATTATATTGTGTTTGGTATGGTCCACTTATGGTGGCGGTGTTATGTGTTTTACTTGCAATTGATGTGGCCTTGTCGGCGTTAGATTATGCAATATTATGAGCATGGCCTTATTGGTAACTACTTGAAGTTATGTGTTTATTTGTGTAGTTTGATGACATTACCTATCTACATGTGAAGTTATATAGTCATGTATGTACTCTTCTAGTTATGTTGCCTTAAGTGATCATGTTAGACTTTGACTTGACATTTTGAGTGTAGTGTTAGGTTAAGTCTTGGTTATTCATACTTGACTTTATGAGTCTATGTGGAGTATATTAATGATGTTATGAGGATATATAGGGTGACTTGAATATGTTAGGTTGTTTTAGAAGTGTTTCTAGAATGACTTGTATTATGTGTTAAAGGTAAAGTATGTGATGTCTTGTCTTGGTTGACTTGTATATCTTGCTTGATGTATATATGATTATGGATATGTGATGTCTTGATTTAGGGTGTTATAACTCTTAGTCTTGAATAAATAAATATAGGTGAGACCTTAATGATAAGAGGGTCATTTATGTGGAACCTTGAACTTCGTGGCGAGGTTATAAATTGTGAAGTAGTTAGCCATAATGGTATCCTTCATGTGATGAGTGATGGACTTACGGTTGATTGGCTAGAACGGCATCACATCATACCTTAGGGAAGTTGCTATGAGCTTCTTGTCGCTAAAGTGAGTTATGCCCTAGTGGACCTTGCTTTGGTAGGGTGAATATAATGGGGTCATGAACTAGATAAGAGACCTATTTATATGAACCTTAATGTGAATTAATCTATGAGAACTAAGGCTAGCACCGAGTGAGTATGAGTAAGGGGGAAGTGGATTTAGTTAAAGAAGAGACTGAATGCTTATTACGCCCTTCATATTCCTTAACCATGTGCCTACATGGGATGTGTCCAAGTTCTACCATTGGCAAGTAGAACAACCTCATCGGAGTAGGATAGAACTTCGGATTCCATGTCTTGCTATCATGGTCTATGTCGGTTATTGCCTATTCTCATCATGTGGAATACCTATTAGCATTAGATAAGTTTATGAGGTTTAGGTGGTGGTATGGGACGCAATGTAGACATTGCACAATAGACTTTGAAGGTGTTATGTGGAGTTCCTAGGTCTTGTCCAAGACCATTATGCGAGTGTCTTATGTGATGCTTTATGTGAGTGTCTTATGTGATGTATGAGTCTTACTGAACTAATGAACTAATGACCTATGTTAGTAACTATGTAAATGAATGAGTACCTAATCTAAAGTGACTTAAGCATTCCATAGCTAAAGTTTGAGGAGGGCATGAAAGGATGGTCTCTTCATGTCTTATCTTTGGACGTCTTGAGGATGACTCTAGTTAGGGAAGTTGGTTAATCTTGTTGACATAATCTAAACCTTAGGAAGTCTTAAGGACTATTTAGGTAATCTTGATAAGGTCACTGCACTATGGACATATCTTCTCGACTTACTTAAGTAGGTCTTTTGATAATCTTTGGAAGGAGAATGTCTTCTAATCTAACTGTAGGTGTGTTTAGTGAGAATGATTCTATTTGAGGTAGTCTATAGGATCTCTTGTGTGTGTGTGATAGAGATTGTATGGGCGGTCGCTCCACACTCACTCAAGTGAACCTTGGAATTGACCTTTGGTAGATGAATCTTACATAGATGTTTATGATTATTTTCTAAGTATGTATGTGACTCATTGTAGGTAATCTTAAGGGTCGTTTAGGCACATCTAGAGAGGGTGTATGGGCGGTCTCTCTTTGTGTGACTTAAGTGAATCTTAAGATGACTTTAAGTGAGGGAATTACATGCTAGGAAGACTTAAAGTGAGGGATGAAGTGCTTCACTGTAACAGTGAATTCACTGTACAGTGAATATAGCTCACTGTAAAGTGAGTTCTTTAAATGGTATTTTTGGTTAATTGTTATCTTATGTGTTTCCTAATTGCTAAATGATGTTCTTATGTTTAAACTATGATTTCCAAATGAAAAGATGCATATTTCCAATAAAGTCAGTTTTCATGATTTTATGCATATAGCCATACTTAGTACATATGGTTGTACTAATTTCATGCTTTATTTTCCTATCTATAGTTCTTGGTAGGTGAAGAGCTTGTGAAGTGAAGACTTGGACTTGGAAGATCATTCAAGAAGAAGTTGAAGTATGTCCTCAATTGATTCGAGGGCATATGTCTTTTATTGTTTTCTTTGAAGTATTGTAATAGACTATGTCTTTCTATTTTCGTATTGAAGTATGGGCCGTGTCCCAAAGTACTCTTGTGTCTTAAGATGATGAGATTGAGACTTAGCATTTATATTACTTTTATATGAAAGAGGTTTTTAAAGACTATATTATGTTTTGTGAAAATTTTTAATTCCGCACTACTTTTCACTATGTATATGCAATGAATGATATGAATGAGGCTTGTCTTAGAACTCTGAGAGTTCGACGACGCCGGTCGCAATCTGAGATTGCACCCTATCTTCTAGGGTATGGTTTCGGGTTGTGACAAAGTTGGTATCAAAGCATAGGTTGGTGAAAGTAGTATTAGGTATCAAAAAGTCTCATCAAGTCACGTCTAGTAGATTCTTGACCATCGGTGTGAGTCGCGACACATCTATGGGCGAGAGGCTATAGGACGATAGTGTTTCCCTTCATTTCTACTCCTATGTTCGTGCGGTAGAGTTATGTTATGAGTATCCTTCTAAATGTGTTTCCTTGTTTTCTAGGAGATGAATACTAGAAGGATGGCCGCTAGAAGGATGGAAGAGGGAAGGGTAATGAGGAAGTTTTCCCCAAGTTGAGCAAGTTCCTCAAGGTGCTCAAGGTGGGCAAGGTGTTCAAGGTGCTCAAGATGATCAAGTGCCTCCTCAAGGTGATCATGCTCCTAATGTAGGAGGAGGTGATGAGGTGCCGGAATTGTCTAATAGGGTGATTGGAGAGGCTTTGCTTGCTTTAGCCCAAGCCGTAACGGCTCAAGCTAACTTGAACATGATGCCTAGGGTTAATGCTATGGAGAGCACTATGTCATCTAGGTTGAGAGACTTTGTGAGGTTGAATCCTCCAATCTTTCTTGGCTCTAAGGTGAATGAGGATCCCCAAGAATTTCTTGATGGTGTGTACAAAGTTTTGAGTGCTATGGGGGTTACATCTAGGGAGAAGGCGGAGTTGGCTTCTTATCAATTGAGAGATGTGTCTCAAATTTGGTACACTCAATGGAAGGACAATAGCCGGAAGTTCGGGTCCTATTGAGTGGGAAGAATTCAAGGAAGCTTTTCTTGGCAAGTACTTTCCCGTGAGAAGAGGAAGAGAAGGTAGAAGAATTTATCAATCTCAAGCAAGGCAATATGAGTGTTGAGGAGTACTCTTTGAAATTCTCGACTTTGTCTAGGTATGCACCTTCCTAGTGACTAATTCAAGGGATGAAATGAGTCGCTTTGTGACGGGTGTAGCCGATTTAGTGAAGGAGGAATGTCGTACGGCTATGTTGCATGATAATATGACTTTGGCTAGACTCATGGTGTATGCACAATCAATTGAAGAGTCTAAAATTAGGAGGATGTCAAGGAACTTGAAAAGGAGTGTTGCTAGTGACCAAGTGCAACCTAGGTTCAAAAAGAGGGTTCAAACTCAAGATGGACCTAGTGTTCCTAAGAAGAAGTTTGAGAAGAGAGGTGGTTCTAGCAATGACAAACCTTTATGTGCCACTTGTGGTAAGAGACATTATGGTGAGTGTTTATTGGGTACCGGTAGTTGCTTTGGATGTGGAAAGGATGGGCACAAAGTGAGAGATTGTCCAAACATTGCTTCTAGGAAGGAGGGCAAGAGGTTGAGCCTAGTGTTCCGAAGGAAGATGCTCCAACTAAGAAGGCGTTTCTATGCACTCCACTAGAATTGAGAAGTCGGTGATGGTGATGATGATGTTGGTAAGTTCTTGTTTCTTTTTGATAGTATGAGTTCCTTCTAAGTGGGGGAGTATGGTTTGTAGATGGGATA